>JAVJIF010002789.1:0-67676 GCA_038442645.1 Agave tequilana
AAGCTAAAACACCAACTCAAATAAAGCTGAAACAAAACACTAAATCCTCTAAATAAGCTAAGGCATGAAAAGATAAATAACTGCGTGATGTCCTCATCAATATCATATGGTACGGACTCTTTAAGGCAGAGTTTCAACTTGAAGTTGCAATAGAAGGTGATGCATAACTAGGCAGCAATCATCTTGAGCTGCAGTGAACTAATTGGATAATATAGGAACAATATTATATTCTTAGAGAAACATATATTAGACCACAGTTCTGAATCTATAGACGGTATAAAAGGGCATATTAGTGGCTATAGTCACATGATCAGGGACTTCTCTCTTACAAGCTGTGATAGATGTAGGATAGATAACACAGTGTTCAATGCATGCTTGATCCTATGCTTTATAGGAAAACCTTGGTGAATAATGGCTACAGCAATGTACGCCATTATATGTGAAAACTAGTATGTTTCTATTATCTATGACTAGAGTTCTTTCTAAGTTATTACTCCTTTTCATGTGTGAGAATCAAAAGGTCTGTTTCTTGGAACACTTGACAAGTGTATTAAGCGTTGAGTTTCTTGAAAGTGTTCAGCATGGAAAATTCTAAAGACAGCTATCTTTTATAGATGTGTATGAGAACATGTGATGAGTAATTGATTAACCATTCGATCCATACTTCAGTAAAACAGATTTATATTTAGAATTCTTCCCACAAGTGTAGGGTTGACTTCTTCAATATCGAGTCATCTAGTATTATAGCCCTTTGAAAGGGGCTGTACCTGTGCTTTTAAAGTAAGAAGAGTGGAAGTCCTTTGGAGGCCACAATTGATCATTAGTCTTTTTCATGTCTCCACGAGGGAGAACAAAATGGACAGGTTGTGACAGAAACTACTGAAATATCTTTTTTTGTATTTCTTGTGTTCTATTATTCTTGAAGATTCGAGGGAGTGGTCATTTGGATTTGTCCTGAGATTATTATGGTAGATTGAACTTTTTTCTCAAAAAAATATCTTTTTATATGCACACAGTTTAATTTGGTTCTCTGGGCCATCTTCTATCTCATAGTTGAATGTAATCTACTCATGGCAAATCTTATCATTTATTTCTTCAACTCCTTGTCTGTGATAACTTCTAACAGCTTCGCGTAAACTTTGATCCACTTTATCAATACAGATCCTATTTTGATGTTGAAAAGTATATATGATAATGTTGATGAAGATAGTAGGATATTATTTCTTTACTTCATTATCTTTCATTATTTGTCTGTTACTGAGGATGTAGTTCCTGAATTCTATTTTTCATGATATTTAGGTTTGGCCACCTGAAGATTTTGGATCAGTCAGACAAAATGCATAGCTGCACTGAGGTACTTCTCACTCCGATGTGCGGCCTTCTGTTATGTGTCTTTTGTTCCCATCTTCTGTTCTTCATTTTTGCTAAAAAAATTTAAAGATGCATCTTAGGGCCTTCTAATAATTCATGTGTGCACTCTGGTTCCTGCTGAGCAAATAGCTAATCTGATCCTTGACATAAGGAATACTTCTGTGTTATGTGTTGGCTTGGTTCATGGTTTTAGAATTTTCATGCAGATCTTATTTGTTTGCTTCATGACAACTTTCTATGAGGTAATTATCAGGTCTTGTTGTCCAAGTCATTTATGTTTTAGATTGAAATTTTATCAGTCCCCAAGGCTTTCTTTTCTTATAGTTGGATTCGGGCAGATATTGTTCAAACAGTTTGATGTTGAATCTAGCGTGCTGTATATGAGACCCTTGCTGCTTATAAATGCCAGAACCAGGTGTAAAAGCACACCACTCATTTGCTTCCCCCTACTTATTCAGCCTCATAGCATAGATGGACCAGCTTTAACCAGTCATTCTATATACTTTTTGAATGGTTTGTGGGTGCGCGCGCGCGTGTTAGGTGTGTTCTTTTGGGGCTTTTTTTCGTGGTTGGGGTTACGAAGTGCATCTACCAACACTGATAGTTCCTCTTCCCTGCCATGTATGTAATTTGATCGTTATGTCACTAATTAGTCTTAAACATTCTATGATATTGCTCAGAGCTGTATTGTTCTCTACATCTATGTACTTAAATTGTTGTTAGGAGTATTTTTTTTTCTATCTTACTGTTGCAGAATTAGTTCTCTGACGAACTGAATCTTCTCTTCCAGGCTTCTTATCTGTAGTTACCATGTCGGAGCTGGATACTTACTGATCAATTTTGAGGCTGAAGTAGGTCAGCAACAAACAGGAGGATCTGTATACTGCCTCTTTTCGTTGAGATTCTTGTCAGCAGCAGTTTTGTGAATCCATGAAAATTTCTTGCCATTTCATTTATTTATCCATTAATTGTGAATGATGGAGCCAGAGTTCACTACCATGTGCTGCGAGTTTTGTTGATTCAGAAATGATACTCTCTGTTTAAACATTTGTTTACTTGGAGAGAGACGTGACTGTAAATGATAAGCAAGTGTATCCGATTGCTGTTAACACATTATGTTGGTCATTATTATCATCTTAATCATCAGTAAATGTGATGGATATTGTTACTGTAACCTAACCAGCAATTTAGTTGTGCACTCGGATCTTTAGTTGATGGCTATTCAATGTGAAAAATGTTAGGGTTAAATTCAATGATTAAAGGAATGTGTTTTTGCTTTTTACTGTATCCAAAGAAGAGAACTTAATACTGTTGAAACTTGTTTATATGTTTTGATTTGATTTACAATTGAAATCTCCAATTGAAATCTCTCCGTAGCCTGTAGCCTGAGATCAAGAGCGGTGAAGTTTTCTCCATGTATCATGGATTTCTCTTATTTTTTCAGTCGGACTAGAATTTCTCTTGATCATATTAGGGCTGTTTAGATCCTTCAAGGAAATTAGGAAAGAAAAAAAATTGTCAGCTTGTGTTATTTTTCTGTGGATATGTGCACAACGGGTTCACGCACTTTTTTTTTTTTTGTGTGGGTTTTCGTGTAGGCTGGTGGAAACATCTAGGGAGATTTTGTCGGGTCACATCAATAAAATGGGGGGCCACATGATGATGAAAAATTTTCAAGTTCGTCGAACCAAACGGCAATTCGAAAGATATTGACTTGTTAAGATAGGTGTCAGATTTTTAGAGATTTTGTTGGGCCACGTCAACAAAATGTGAGGCCAGCATAATGATGAAAAATTTTCATGCTCGTCGAACCAAACCAATTCGAAAGATACTGACTTGTCAAGATAGTGTCAGATTTTCAGTGAGATTTCTTCGATTTAAATAGCCTCTAACAATCTACAACTTGATATTTGGATTAGACAAGGAACAATCAGCATTAGCAAAATGAGCACCATGTTGGAGTTCTAAATATCAAACAAGCTGGCTCTGCGCAATTTTCAAGAAATTTCTAGCATTGTGTGCAATAGACATAGAAGGAATTTAATTATTAGTGGAATATCGTTACAGTTTGATAGCTATCAAATTATATAGTTGTTACTTATAAAACGTACGGTGAGATGAAAATTTTACGCTTATCTCTTATGAATTATGATCTATCTACAAGAGAGATATAAATAAGAGAGTTCTTGTAAATCAAAATACTGATATAAAAGGATATAAGAAGTGATGAAAAATAATAAAAGAGAAAATTTCGATCGCGGACGTAATTTTATATCGTGATTTGATTCATCCAAAGAACAACTCATACAAACATCTATTACAAATTAAAGACAACTCATCGTCATAGTATTTATAGGATCAGTTAATTTCTTAGGATGGTGGACTTATCTGCAGTTTTGGCGCGTGGCGTCTTCCAGTCTGTCTCTCCTGGTTTCTTCTGCGTAATACTAAACCCTAATAATTACTTATAAAAAGCTTTCCTCTTTCTATACGAATTCGCTTCAATCTCTTCGAAACAACGAATCTCCCCTTTCCTACGTCAAAGAGGTTATACGAATCCGCTTCCATCTTCTTCGAAACAACGAATCTCCCCTTTCCTACGTCAACTCTCGACATCCAAGAGGTAATCGGTTCTTCTTTTATGATCTCTGCGAGAAATTTGAACATGAATGCAAATTATTGTTTGTTTTCTCCCCCAATTTCTAGGGTTTCTGTGGTTCTATTTGGATGTTTCTATTCCCGGATTGTCTTTTAAAGGGAATTATGAAGCATTGAGTAATTTCTTCCAGTTTCTGTACTGGTCGAATGTGATGTGCTGTAAAGATTATATTTGATGAGCTTTGAGTTATTGTTGGTTCTATGTTTGAATCTCCTTTGCTTCTGTAGATTTTAATCTCTATCTGGTATTGTGCTGAAAACATCACTGGAAATTTTCTAGTTCATTGTGGATGGAATTTGATTGGCCTGAATCAACTATCGACTCTTGCAGACTTAGGCTTCCATTTGAAGCATAGATTATTTAATAAATCTAGAATATCTACCCACTTCATTCTCTATGGGGCCGTTTGTTTCACGTAAAACTCCATAATTCGTAAATGACTTACTACCCAGTTACAACTACTACGCGTTTGTTTGGACCGTAATTTGTAAAAGACTTACGTAACTCAACTAACACTCACTTGCAACCCAGTTACCACTCACTTACAGCCCAGTTACAGTTAATTTTGTGGTCATACAAATTTATATTATTTTGTTATATTAATATTAAATTTTTTTAATATTTAACTTTTTAATATTTATTTGCAGTATAAAACTTTTAAAATCACCAAATAGTTAATTTTGTGGTCAACTTTTTCACTTACGACTTATACATTACGACAACAAAACACCGTAAAGTACAATATACTTTCTCACTTTACAATTTTATATTACCACCAAACACCGTAAAATTTACATACATGTAACTCATTTACAATTGTAAAAGACTTTACCAATTACAACTACGAATTACGGCCAGTTACGACAACCAAACAGACCCTATTTCTCATAGAAATATGGTTTAGTTGTGAGTCCTTGCGTTTCATTTTTCTTTTATGTACTTATTTTAGATCTTTGATAGACTTTAATCCTATACTTGAGTTAATTCATGCATTTTATGGGGTTTGATTATTTTCTTATAGAAAAAAGGACCTTGTATGGAGACTGGAGAGGGTTGCTTCTGTAGTGACACTTCAAATCGGTAGAAATGTGATTAGTTAAATGCTATATAGAGTGTTCTTTATAATCATTGTTATCACTAGGCAGCCTGCAAAAATAACCATCAATCTGTCTTCCATATAATAATTTAAGGGATTACAAAATTTAATTTCTAAATAACCATGCCTAGCAACTTCAAATTTGTGGGCTTACATGTAGTTGAGCATTAAAACCTGAAATTTAACAGGATAACTAAATAAGTGAATTTTGTACCGCATAATCCAAACTTTAACATGAGAAGACCTGATCTCAGAATCTGTCGAGGTAATGAGTTCCAATCACAGTGTTGATAACCAAGAATGATAGCCTTGCAACACTTGATAGGATTTGGATTAAGGATGAGAAGTTATGCATGTTTATTTGCCAAGAAAAGATCTGCAAACAACATAAACTCATAAAACAAATCACTCAAACCAAATACTAAAAAGACAAATTTGTCGCTTACTCTGATATTTAGATTTTTCTACTTGAAGCTCTAACACTGCCTCTCTCCCCTCTCTAATGTTTTGTATGATAAAACCCTCATTTGTGAAGGGAGTCAGTGAGGATGAATTAAAGGAGGAAACAAATTGAGTTAGCTAAGTTTCATTGTGGTTTTCACACTTAAAAGATATAGAATACATGAGTCTCGAGCTAGCTTATTGACTTAATGTATTTCCATTCACCTAGATATTATTTAAATAAGAAAGTGGCCCCAAATCTGAATTCTAAGAGTTTATACTTTGCTTGTAATCATAATCTCAAGAGTTTGGACACAATTGTTTTCTTTTGAAGGGCTTGTTTTTAAATCCTATTTTAATGCTAGAAAATCTGAATACATTTATAGTATTGTAACTATCAATGTTGGGTAGGTTACCTCCTAATTTTACCAAATTATAAATATTTAAGAATAAACTTTATCCAACTGCAAACTTTTTTAGTATAGAGATAAAATAGAGCAACCTATGGGAGTCAGTAAGGATATTTATGGAGATATTACAATAATTTAGACTTTACCTATCATATTTATAATTGATTTTTAAATTTAGTTTATATAATTTGAATTCCCTTTTTGCCTTATGATTTTTTGTGATGTTAGTGATATATTGTTTGCAGGAATTTAGCATTGGACTGGTAAAAGACCTGCATATTTCTATTGTTTGGTTGTTCTATTTTGAGAAGTCAATTTAAACTCAGATTGCTCTATCATTTTCTTTGTGATTGTCTGTTTTGTGATCAACTAAGCTGAATCCAACCTTCTGAGTCATTCAAACTGATAGTTGCATGAACCTATGAATCTGGTTCTCATTACTAGGAGAGGAAGCTGGCAACGGAAACAGTAAATTGGAATCTTGTCAATTTCTTGGAAGTATGTTTGGACTAATTAGCAACTTCTGAGTTACTGTTGTGTCTTTGGCAGCGTCAAGTAACCTTCTTAGATTTTTGGGGGTAAGAGAACCAAACTTATACGTGGCATAGTCGCATCAGTGTCTGTTTCTTCTAACATGTGAGTTGCAGAATCAAGGTAACCAGAAATGAATTTTATTGATTTGAAACCCGATATGAATCCAGATGTTATGGGTATTTGGATTTGTCAATGGATCTTATGTTTACCAGTGAATTTGGATTCTGACATTTATCCTACCTAAAGCTCAAGTGGGTTGGGTTTGAGTCGGGTAGGGTGGTGAGAAGAATTTTTTTCTTTATGAAACGTAGAGGGTAAATTGAACATGCAACCAAATTACCATTGGAACAGAATGACCTGCCTAACAACTAGGCCTACATCTACTTTTTATTAAGATGCAACTTTTAATATGAATATGAGCCTCACACATTGTTGTGAAAAGCAGAAGCGGGAGCAAAGTGGCAGGCAACATGTAGGCTTTAGCAAAAAAACGTAGTAAAAATAGAACAAAAGAGAAAACATTAAAAGCTAAAAAGTTCATAAGTAATAAAGAAAATAACAAAGTAACACTAAAATTTTAATGATAACAACGAGTATCGACATAAGAAGATAATATATACAAAATTAAATTTTCTACATCTAAAAGCGGGGGCTAAAGCGTCCCAAAACTGACATAGTGAAAGAGGGAGCTTAAGCGGGGTTTTAATGGGCTTTTTACAGCAATGGCCTTACATTTAAAAAAAAAAAAAAATCTGAAGTACACGAACTCAATGCCAAAGTTAAACCTATAAAATGAACTTACCACTAAACCACTTGATCGGTTACGTATGAAAGGATTACAATAAATAAATACACACATATATAGAATAATCAGGTCACCTCAGGTCAAAATGGGTAAAGAGTGTCTGAGCTTAACCCGACATTTTTGTCAAATTGACCTGTTTATGACCTGACCCTGATTATGGTTGATCCATACACGAACTTCAGGTAGAGTCAAAATTGCCACCCCATTTAGTAGGAGTGATAGGAGTGGACAGGTCAAGGGACCACTTAAGCTGACATTGATTGAGGCAGTCAGGAGGCTGTGGTACTTTCTGATTTAGCAGACGAACTAACTCTTGAAAAGCTGACTGGAGAAAAAAGATTAATTCTCTAAACCCAAATGTTTAGTTTAAAGGGTTTTTTTTTTTTTTGGGGTGGGGGGTGGTGTTTGTTTTTCTGTTTACTTGGTGCTCAAGAACTCATGATGAAAGATTTGTTTCTGTTTACCTTTTAATGTTCTGCACTTTCAGTATGACGCCATTTCATCAGCCATTACTTCCCTTGGCTTTGATTGTTATGCTTTTCTAAATGGGCATGAAGTTCAATTTATCTGGCCATATCACCTGGATACGAACTGGCATGGTCGTATGATTATTTTTTCCTTGATCAAATATACCAAAAACTTTTGTTTGTTGTATCATTTAGGTATTTTACACCTTTTCATCTTTTTCTTCCTGAATAAATAAAAGGTAAAATATTTAGAATAGAAATTAATTGATTTTACTTTGTTCTGACTTGTGATTGAGTCCTCTATATATTTGGTATCTTTTCCCCTTTATTTCTCAATATACAGGTCAATGGAAAAAGGAGATAAAACTTTTCAGATTATGTTTATTTTATGCCTTCTAAATGTGCATGAAGTTCACTTTATCTGGCCATATTACCCGAATACAAACTGGTATGGTTGTATCAACTTTTAACTGACTAAAATACCAAACACTTTTGCTTATTATATCATTTAGGTTTTTATTCTTATAGCCAGCTACTAGCTGACTACACATGCGTACATGCACATACGCCCACCTGCATGCCCACACGTGCATGGGCGCGCAAACAAACAAACAAACAAACAAAAGTTCTGAAGTACAGATGGCAGAGTGCTTTTAGTGCCATACATGTGCTTTTTTTTGAATGCTCTTGCCTGATACATTGTGTTGACCACCTTCATTATCTTGGTATCGCTTTTTTACCGCCATGTATGAGAAAGTCCTTTTCTTATGCTTTGTTTTTAGGAAACTTAGGAAACTATACCATGAAGGATTACAAATCTAGTGTTTCATCGTTTGTCAACACATCTAAAAGGAATTATATTACAGTTTGCAGGGGAAGCACTATCTGTTGATGGTTTTGGGGAATGTTGTACCAACAGATGGCAAAGTCTGAAGAAACTGTTTCGTCGTATTATTCACTTCCTAAACTTGGCAAAGAGAGCTCTTATGGTGAAAATTTTCAGAGCTCTTATGGTGAAAATTTTCTAACTTCCCGAAGTGACCTGGAAAAAATCACTTGCTCATCTGGTCGAAAATCACTGAAACAAGATTTTATCTATCTGTCATTAGCTGATTCCAACCTTTATGATGAAAAAGATTCAGCCACGGCAGGAAACACCAACCTTAATGATGAAGATCATCCTGCCACAGCAGGAAACTCCAATCTTTATGATGAGTATGATTTGCCGGAGGATGCTTTTATCTCATCTCACCCTCCTGTACAACCTGAAGTGAACTTAAAAAATGTGTTAAGTGGGATAGCTGCAATTCTAACTGGCAGGAACAAAGGTCTTGGTGCCATTCCAGCTCATCAAGATTCTGGTTCAACTGTGACATTTCTTGGACCTGAAGTGAATGGCGTTTCTAATTTGGATCCATCTGTTTGTGCACCCAGTGCTCCACCGTTTACTGTGGAAGATGCTACTCTCCGTAGTAAATATATAGCTGTATTGGAAACACATCCGCCAGAATGGGTGCCTGATAGCTGCGCTTCTGTCTGTACACAGTGCGTGTCTCCATTTACCCTTACTCGTGGGAGACATCACTGTAGATTTTGTGGACAAATCTTCTGTAGAACATGCACAAAAGGGAGATGCTTGTTGCCAAATAAGTTCCGGATGCGAGATCCTCAAAGAGTCTGTGATGAATGCTATAATAAGCTTGATCCGGTGCAACCCACATTAAGAAACTTCATGAGCAATGCAGCACAGTCAGCAAAACATGATGTTATGGATTGGACATGCACTAGAGGATGGTTAAATTTGCCTGTAGGGCTGTCAATGGAGCATGAGATATACAAGGCAGCAAATATTTTGAGGAGTTACTGCCAGGTGAAACTTTTGAAACACAACATTTTTTCAAAAATTTTTTGAAATCTTTAATGAACAATGATTTTGCTTGAAACTATTCAAATTTGGGACTGCCTTGGAAATCTCAGGCTCCTTGTGATTTCTTATTTGTCTTGATAAGTGCAGGTTGCCAGACTAAATCCTGAAAAGTCGATTCCCCAGGCAGTTCTAAAAGGAGCACGGGGGCTTGCCATTCTAACTGTTGCAAAAGCTGGTGCCCTTTTTACATACAAGCTTGGGACTGGTCTAGTAGCATCTCGAAGGTCAGATGGTTCGTGGTCTGCTCCATCAGCCATTTTCTCAGTTGGTTTAGGATGGGGAGCACAGGTAGGCAAGTTTCATATTTCTCTCTTTCCCCACATGTTTAAGTATTTTGATATTATAGATGATATGGAATATTGGGAAATTTTATGGTCAAGGAAAAATCCAGTAAATCTTTCTTGAAGCTATATTTGCTTAGGAGTTTGAAGATCTAAGAAAGGTGGAGCTTACCTTTTGATCATAAAGGATACATAAGTGAGGCTAAATGAGAAAAAACCTTATAATCTCTTTTCAATACTTACATGTTGATGTGGCCTTTTGGATGTTACGGCTGCAAGTTTGATGGATGCATATGTGAATTCAAAACCGGAATTTGACATGCAGTTTGATATTCTAGGATTTAAGTTGCCCGACTGTTTGGTCTTAAGTAGTGCTTCAAACGTGCGTATAGTTAGTAGTATTATGAACTATTGGTAATATATTAGGGTACCGATCAGCAATATATTCATATATACACACACACATAGAGAGAGAGATGGATGGATAGGGGAGAGACTTGTGTCGTTCAGAAAGAATTCGGCCTCGAATTCTTCTCGCTCAAATACAACCCTACAACATCATAATGCAATATCCACTTTGTTGAAGTTGGTCTACATTATTTCAAGTAACTAAAAATAAAAAATCATGTATTTTTAATGCTTTTTGCCCATCCATCAAGTAGGCGCAAAATGGATGGCCGAAATAGTGAGTTGGTTAGTTTAATGGTGTAGAATATTTAAATTAATTCCTCCTTTTGTATTTTAATTAATTCCTCTTTTGCTCTTTTTAATTTGTCTCCTTTAGAACCAATCGAACCATCTCTTGGAATTTGACGGTTCTGACTTCACTTTCTTTCCTTCTCATCTAAGAGAGCTTTTTCACTGGATCATTACAATATATACATGTAGGGTAAAGTGTCTCTAGTGTATCTCCTTCGATATTATCTAAGGAATCGACCCAAAATCTCACCATGGACCATCCCTACGGATTATATGCTCTTCCCATCTTGATCCACATGTCATAATTTGAATATAGATTAAGATGAACGGTTCAAATCATTCATGAGGTGGCTCACTGTGGAGTTCTCACAAAGCTTAATTTGAGAACCTATTCTCATAGGTATTTTCAGACACACATATAGACTTAGCTACTTTCAGAAGAATTTGAGCATGAATTATTTTCACTCAAATTTAATGCTACGACATTCAATTACAAGATTCACGTTATTAAGTTGATCTACATTACTTTAAGTAATTAAAATAAAAAAATCAAATATTTTAAATTTTCTTGTCTATGCATTAAGTAGGCATAAAATGGACAAGAGAAAGTAGCATATTATTTAGATATGACTTTAAACATAAAAAATTCTCGATCCGACCATTTGATCATGATCTAAACATTTAAAACTCACACACTAATTTTGTTGGTTTCAATATTCTATACCGTTAAACTAGCGAACTCACTATTTCGGTCGTTCATTTTGCGTCTACTTGATGAATAAATAAAAGAATTTAAAACACTTAAAATTTTATTTTTAAGCACTTTTAACAATGTAGATCAACTCCAACAGAGTAAATTTTCAATTTGAATGATCTAATATTGAATTTGAATGAAAAGAATTCATCTCCATTTCTCAAAGGACCCAAGTCTCTCTCTCTCTTTATATATATATATATATATATATATATATATATATATAATATATATATATATATATATATATATATATATACTTGGCTTCTTCATTTGAGCATGAATTATTTTCACTCAAATTCAATGATACGACATTCAAATACAAGATCCACTCTATTGGAGTTGGTCTATATTATTTAAAATAATTAAAAATAAAAAATTAAGTGTTTTCTAGTTTTCTCGTCCATGCATCAAGTAGGCACAAAATGGCAGCCGAAATTAGCATATTACTGAGATCTCTGGCTTTAGACACAAATTTTTAATCCGATCATTTGGTCATAATCTAAACATTTAAAAAATTCCACACACCAACTTTTGATAGGTTTCAAATATTATACATCGTTAAACTAACGAACTCACTATTTCGATAGTTCATTTAACGCTTACTTGATGAATAAGTAAAAAATTCAAAACACTTGAAATTTTGTTTTTAAGCACGTTTAACACTGTAGATAACTCCAACATCATGGATCTTCAATTTGAGTGGCCTAACATTAATTTGAATGGGAAGAATTCATTTCCATATTCTTTTTAAAGAACACCCATATATATTACGGTACCATTCTTTGATATTTTTCTTTTTACATGAAGATCAAATGTTTTCCACAATCAGGACACATCGAGTATTTGCTTTTACTTATTAAGCAAGATAGAAGCAATTAGGTGTCACTGGTTATATATGTAGAAGGTATGTTTATATATTTCTTTAACTTTATATCTGTCTTGCTGTACAGATTGGGGGTGAGCTCACGGACTTTATCATTGTGCTTCATGGTCATGAGACTGTCAAAACGTTTTGCAGCCGAATACACTTCTCCTTTGGGGCTGGCCTGAGTGCTGCAGCAGGACCAGTTGGCCGGGTTTTTGAAGCTGATTTCCGTTCTGGAGACAGAGGGTCCGGCTTGTGTTATTCATACAGTTGCAGCAAAGGTATAGATTTTCTAAGAGGCCTCATCTAGACTTGACTACCCAGTCTTGTTACATGTATCTCCAGTCTTGTTACATGTATCTTATTATAAACACCTTCCCTACCAAAAAACCAGGCATTCATGTGAACCCTTTCCCATCAAAGTTCACTGGTTGATCTAATCTTATGTAGACAAGGATAATTCAGAAACCTCTCTCTGAATAGAGGTGATGAGCAGTCCCTAGTTTTGATTGGTGCATGAGATACATACACCACTAGCCCGATAATGGTAACAAGACCATAGGAAGTGCAATAGAATTAGTCTGTTTATATATAGAAAATGAATCTGAGCATGAATCTGAATATTCAATCTGGAAATCCACAAATTGTGACATAGACTACAACATTGCCCTTTTCCTAATCTATATCATATCATCTTGTTCCCCCCAGAAGAAAATTCACATCCTAACTCATCTGCAACGTGATTTTCTTGTATTTAATCATATCTTCAGTCATTTTCCGTCAGTATCTCCTTTCACGATATGTGGTATCAGCAAGCATGAGTCCTCACTTCTCAGACTCATCTGCCCAGGCATCAGAGTTTGTGTGCATGGTTGGTGTAGTGTTGTACGTTGCATATGGGTGATTACTATATGGTTGATCACAAAGTGTGCTTGAGCTAAATCAAATTGATTGAGCATCCATGCTGTTTGATGCACTTGCACTCCAGGCATCAGCCTGTGTTATATGGAAGATACCCTCTTTGTTGAGTTTGTCACGTATTGCATGATTTGTCTAGTTTAACATCAATTTTTATTTTTAAATTTAATACCAAAGGAGTCTCCTATTCTTCAATACTCTCTTTAAAAATGAGCACAATGTGTTATGTTCTATTTTTCTTTCTCCTTCAAAGTTTTTTGCCCCCTTTTTTCTGAATCACTATTGAAACTATAGTAATACAATTGGGACAATTGGATGCTGTGATAAAGTGTGTACATGTCGATCAGTATACCTCTGCCATACAGCATCCCTTGGCTTCTTTGTTTGATTACAAGTCCACTATTACTGAGTTTCTGATCATTTTAAACAGGTGCCTTTGTTGGGATCTCCCTTGAGGAAGCATTGTTGCAACACGGACGGATACTAACCTGCGCTTCTACGGCAATCCTTATCAATCGACTACAGACATTCTCTTGGGTACCGTGGAGAGGCCGCTTGCTGCTGAGCCTTTGTACTTGGCCCTAGAAGACCTCTATTCCAGTTTCCAATGTTAGCATTTGCTGAAGGGTTCCTCTATATACCTCTTCCTGCTTCACCGTATCTAATTATGCACGCATGTTTTATTGGATTCTCATCAAATACCTCTATTGTGCAGTTCGTTTAAATTGCTTTTACATATTTAATTTTAGATACTATACTCTCTACGTATATACAATAGAAATGCAATAAAAGTTTGATTATTGTTGATCTCAGATTATTCTCTCAGGTGTGATAGTGTGATATTCGATAAAATTCCAAACAATGAAACGAAATTAGTATGATGCTGTGAAATTTTAGCATGCATGTTGGTCTGTTTGGGAAACCTCAATTCTTATTTCGTGCACCTTCATAGGGTTTGGGTTTCCCTTACTTTTTAACTTTTATTTCTTTTAATAGTCGGGACTTGAACCTAAACTGCCAGGTTGTTAACACACAATCCCTGTTCTGTTTGGTTTATTCAGCTTATATTCTTGTGACATGCAACCTTTCCATACGGTGAGTCTGGGAAATAGATAGATGAAAAAGGGTGATCTTGGTTGAACTAGAGATAGAGAGGAGGCATCCATTTCAGTTTTTTTCCCTTTTCCCCCCTCTTTTGATTCTGATGGAAATAAAGTCACGAGAGCCCAAATCCATGCTCATTTCTCAATGTACATACTCCTTTGTGTTTAAGGATCTAACAGCAAAAAACAGAAGAAACTAATACCAAACAAGTGAAGTTTAGGAAATAGAATTGAAAATTTCATGTAATACTTATATACCCATGATTTTTTATTGAATGAAGACATGAATCATTAATGATCCAACCCTATAACCTTATGAATATTTATATGAAGTTGTTGTATTTTCCCACCCCGCCTTTCAACAATAAAATCTCTTCCCTGATTTATATGGTCTCATGTTCAAACATCTTTTATTAAATAAAAGTGACAAATGAGCAAGAAAAACTTAATCAATTTCTTGTTGATTCTTGATGAACATTGGTATTGGGTCAAAAGCAAATTGTTGGAAAATTGTGTATTATTTCCTTTTTGATTAAAACATGCAATTCAAAATTTTAACATTGCACAAAACAAATAAAGTTATAGCAAAGCCAAGCATGCAGTACTAGAAATTAAAGCATAAAAAGAATAGACTGGTCTGGGAAATGCAATCGTGATGTCGCTACTCTAAAGGATCAAAAACCCGCCCTATCCTCTGAGCGTTGAACAGTCATCTCCTCGCAAAAAAACCACCCGGAATTACCAGTAACTGGTCTAGGACAGTAGATCAGGCCTCTTCTCAGACGAGGAACGAATGCCCAAAAAATAAAGATAAAAAATAAAATTTTTCTTTAACACTAAAGTCATTCTTACGAAAAGTAAGGCTTCAGGTTTTCAAACGGAAAGAAGAAGAATAAATGTTGTGTTTAGAATGAATGAAAATGACTTTATTTATAAGTTAAAGGGGTCAGTTAGTTGGAGGAATTAGTTTTGTGTTAACAACTTGGAAGAGTGAGAATAGGTCAACCGTAATTAAGAGTAAGAATAAGTCATAGTAGTTAATTAGTTAAGCAATAATTTAATTGTATTTGTCAAAGAAATAGTCACTATTTGAATAAATCAAACTCAAGTTTTATTATAATATCCAACAATCCCTCTCAAAACTTGAGTTTTAGGGAAGACAGAATAAAAAAAATCATAAAATATGAATCAAGGTTGGGCAACCTCATATTGTGGACTCGAGGTAAATAGCTTGCAGCTTGAATTTACTCTTAGTGAATTCATCGTCACCTGAGAGATGTAATGGATTACGTCTTGAATTAGGCATCTTTAATCAGATATTGATGGAAGACACACGCAGTAAGTTCTCATTTATTGAGCGAGCGAGTTAAGCGTTAATAGCCATGCTCACAGTAACTGACTCACGAGAGTTTCTAGGGGTCAGCCTTGCCCCCCAATCGCGGCCATCACAGTTCCTCTCACATAGATTAGTCCTCCAAGAGTACTACAACTGGATGTTATACTCTTTACACTACATGTGTTGAACTTATTAAGAGTTTAAATTATCCTTACTTAGCTGTATCATACGAGCATCATCACCATAGAGAAGGGGCAGTAGCTACAATGCTACATATATAAACATATCCGGGTCGATGCTCCACATGAGTTTCACCAGTCCAGCTTGTTTCTACTACATTGAACATCTTTTATGGAACCATCTCCAAATCAAGTAAGTTGGAGTCCCGGTATCGGTGAACTCTACTATGAGCTTACCCCATCCCCCTCGATGAATCTAGGATCACTACTAGAAAGACCCTTAGTCAGAATAACTTTGTCAAGGTCATAATTATTTAACAACCTTTTAGTTCTCAAATGGTGATAATCAGATATTTAACTCTTCATGACCACATTATTATTGACTCCTCACACCTTTTATTAGACTATAAAGTCTTTGCGTAATTGTCAGATTCTCACCCCATTTGGGATTATAAGGTAATTATAAAATTTTCTATATTACTTTAGTTTCAAAATTAGTAAATTATCCCATAATGGCTTATGAGAAAGCATATATACATTGCATTTGACTATTCAAGTATTTAATATATATATTATTATAGGGTTACTGTACCTCAGCCGACATCTGAGAGAGTTTCTCAGCTGGCGGGACGTGGCAACATAATAGCCACGAATTTGACATTAATTTTGGCGGACAAAACCAAAAAATTTCCCGCTCGAGTTAGTATCGGTCACTTCAAAAATCGCTTTGCCGAAAATACCCTCTCACAATTTTTTACTATATGTAAAACCTTTCCTTTCAAAACAATTTACAGATCTAAAATTATCAGTTGATCGATCAGAAAAATTTAGTGCTACTGTTTCTCAAATTTTCCGTTCATTTTCGTTCAAAAAATAGTTTTTTTAAAAATTATCTGCTAAAGATGGCGCCAAAGAAATCAACCGTGGAAAAAGGTAACGGGGAAACCCAGATTTTTTTTTAAGGGTTTGTAAATTTTAATATTTATATTTTTTTCAGTTTTGATTCCCTTTTTACTTTTTTTCAGAAATATTCCTATTTTAACTTAACTTAAATTAAAAGTGTCTGATGAACTATTTTTTTACGAATTTTTTGTTTTTTTTTTGAATTTTCAAGATTCTTGGTTTTAAAAAAAAATAGCTAAATATATTTTTTTTTAAACTTGTGACCATGGTCGCAAATAAGAGAAAAAGATTCTCTTTTTATGATTTAAAGGGGTAATCATAAAAAATAACTATATTTATGCGGTTTAAAACTGTTTTTTCTACACTGAAAATTTAAGACAAAAAGAGTTTTATTTTAGAGATTTTTTAAATTTTTTAACACAGTGACCGAGGTCAATTTTTTTTCATTTCCTTTTCTGTCGATTTGGGTCGCAGTTATCTGAATTAGTGTCTTAGGTTTATGCGACCTTGGTCGCAGATTTTTAAAAATTATTTGATTTAAAAATTATTCATGTCCGTTTTTTTAAGGTTTTTTTTAAGAAAACTCTGCGACTGAAATCGCAGTGTTGTCATTCGTTTTCTCCTTTCTAGGGGTATGGTCGCAGTCTGTTAAATAAGTTAGCCTGATTGAATATTGCGACCCTGGTCGCAGTATGATGATCAAAGTCTCCTTCATGGTAAATTATTTTAGTTAATTACAAAATTGCAGTGCAACGTTAGTCGCAGTGTATTATAATTTATTAAAGAGTATTGCGACCAAGGTCGCAGTCCTTTTTCTTTTAAACTTCTTCACACCCTTCTTATTGCAACAAAATTTTCTGCAAATAACTTCATGAGGAGGCCTCCGTGACTTATTTATTCTTTTTTTCTCACGCCAAAACCTCTGTTCCTTGCATAAGAATTGTAGAAATTGTATGCTTCATCATCCGTGAAAACTGTTTCCCTAAAAACGGATTTGAGCTTCCAGACATTTCTCCATATGAAAATAGATCCTACAAAACAAATTACTGAACTAAATAAAACAAATAATTGAATATTACACATCTAAACTGTAATAACGAAAACTGCGACCAGGTCGCAAATGTAAAGAAATCTGTAACTTCTGAATAATAGACTGCGACCGTAGTCGCAGTTTTCTGTATGTCCAGGTTTTTTAAAAACGTGAATAATAACTGTGCAACTCTCTCATTAGTATATACTGCGACTTTAAATCACAGATCTTAAAATTTAATGTATAAGATAGATATAATTGACATGGACATGTGTCAGAACTATAATAAATAGGGCTGCGACTAAGGTTGCAGTTATAAAGCTAGCTTTGACAACCGAAAAAATGTTTTTAATACAAACTGAGACTGTGGTCGCAGTTAGTAAAATTTAGTGTATTAAATTTGCGATCGTAGTTCATAAATTTTAGTGTATTAAATTAAATAGGTGAGACTGAGATCGCATTTAACAAAACTGTGAAATTCTTTCTGAAAAAAAAGACTTTAGAACAAGTGATTATATTGTTCTGTAAAACGAAATCTAGGTCGCAATTTCATATACGCTACACAAAAAATCTTCTACATTTAAGAAATTGCGGGAAAAAATTGACAAATAATAACCTCTTGATCAGCATGCAAAAATCTCAACCCTTCAATACTTTCAATATTCTGAGAGAAAGTTGAACCAAATGATATATGGTCCATATTTAGATCGGAAGATAGAGATTGCTTACGATTGCGACCAGAATTGGTAAGGGAAGTGGACTGCTCCGACGTCGACATTAAAATAAAAAAGGAGAAAAACCTGATCTGAAACTCGCTATTTTCAGAAAAAATTTTATGGCAGGAAAAGCAAACCCTAAATCTGACAATGAGCGGTAAAAGAAATAGGAAAAAAATAATAATAAACAATTGCGGGATAAGTACCTTTTACCGAAGGGCATTTAGTAATTTAACGTATACCAATAAGTGGGCTGTAACTTATTGGTGTGGCAAATATTATGCTACGTCACCGCAGGCTGAGAGAGACTCTCAACTGTTGGCTGACATACATACGTATGTATGTATGTATGATAAAGAATGTCAATAGTCAAAGTTTAAGTATTAACATGTAATTTAGATATATCTGAAATATAGTTTAAGCATATACTTGATCAAAACTTTAAGAATTGTACATGTCTAAAGGAAAAATATCTATTATTCATTCTACTCACTTCATGAAATTGACAATGTCACAGATGGGATTTTAATATCCTATAAGATAACTGCAAATTAGTTTCTTGATAGACAACATAGCATTCTAATTCGCCTTGTCATTTATATTCTTAATAATATCCGAATTTTCGTCTTAAACAAATCACCATTGTCTTAACTTAGTAAATAGGATATAGAATTTAATTTTTCTTTTATACATGCAACATGTTCATGTTTTCACAAATAATACATTCATATAATGTACGCATTATGAATTTTTTAGTTTTGAAAATATGTCACATTTAAATCTTCAAATAAATTTTAAATGATTTGAAAAATATTTTCAATTAACAGTGAAATTATAATATCATTTCTGAAGATGTAAAGTTTTTAAAGAAAGGCTTGAAGTGCATGACTATATAAAATATAGTAATCATTTAAAATATTTAACTATAGAATGAAGCACTCATAATTTCAAAATTTGAAATTTAATTATATATATAATTTAATGAATAGTAAAAATGTTAAGTTTAATATTTTTTCACAACTTAGATAAGAATTTTTCCCTAATTTTATTATTGTTATTATTATGAAAAAAATTAAATAGGAGGTGTATAAATTTTTAATTATGAATTTAACTTTAATAAATATATAAGTTAAATCCATATATGATATTTTTAATTGATATAATACCAATTATATCTTATTACTTCAAAGCCATCAATGAAATAAAATAATTAAATATTATATTTTAAATAAAAAATATTTATTTTTTCTCTTAGTAAGTGGGAGATTATATTTTTTTTAAAGTCAAACTGAAGTTTGATTTATAAGGAGTCAAATATAGCCAAATATTAGATAATAAAAAAGATTTTTTTTTGCAACATAACTTTAATTGATCCCAATTAGTATTAGATGGGGAGCAAAGCCGCACATAGCGGTTTAACAATCCCAATGATGGCTAGAATTTTTATTTAATATATACATTTATATGAGCTCAAATTATAATATTTGTTCATTCAAACATAATGTCACAAGTAGTACATTTTTTCTAATTGTAACTTCAACATAATCATATTGTTTAAAATCTTAATCCTACTTTGATGCTCATACTAGATTTTTTAGAGTATAAACTAAGATTCCAATTTAGCTAATTTAGCATATTCTGATCATGATTTACATCAAATGAAAGATAGCTAAAACTAAATCCAACTATAATATGTAGTCAAGACTAATCCTAGACAACAACATCACTTCTAAAGTTACGGTGAACAAAGACTGATGATATACTTAATAAAAGATTCTAAAATTATTGGGCTAGTCAAAACCACAATTCTACCAGTTCAATTGGCCAGGTCGGTGTAACTCAAGTGGGAGATTTTTTGCTCTTGACATTCTTTGATTATATAAGCACATAGAGTAACCTTTGTTAAACACCAATTGTAATAATTTCAGAAAAATAATTTACCCTTTAATTTTCTTATTCTATTGAGCTAAAGACACTTAGGAGCCTATGCCTATATCGGCTAAATGAAGAGAATTCAAATAATTTTGTTGTAATCTTGGTTGTCAAAATAATAAGAAGAATTCTACTATGTTTACTGTAACCATAATATTTGAAAATATCAGGATATAGGTTTATATTGGTAACTTTTAAATTAGAATATGCAGAATAAAAGAGTGTAGAGTTCTTGTTTAATTTAAGCGACTAAGTATTCTAGTAGCTCAGAGCAAGAATTATAATATTAATATGCTAAATCTAGAATTTCACATGCAGCAATTATGTAACTTGTTTTGCAGAAATTAGACAATTTTAAATTTTCAAGAATTTGTTACAGTAATAATTTAGACAATAAGAATTAAGCAATCTCTAATTTAATATCCATATTTCATGAAACATGTATTGCAACTAATAAATATGAATTATTCCTATCAGATGAAACTACTTTTCTAGTTAACTACAACTAGGAGGTAAGAGTTTAAATGATACAATAATTAAAATAATTTAATTACAAGAAATTGATTATTGCAAGAAAGACCTTGTAAGAATTTTACTAGTACTAAATAAGGTTAGTAAGGATCTTGCAATAATGTAACAAGATAAGATTTTTCAATAATTTAATAAGAAAATATTAAAATAATTTAATAAGATCGTAAGAATCTAAAAGGATGAGATCATGTAAATAAGATACTGAAAATTCTTGAATGAAATATTTATGACTGGAAACAAGTGTTTAAATAATTGATTAATTTGTAAAATTGATTACAATTAAGCTTAAGAAATAAACTAGTAGGAATCTAAGAGAATTAACTTACAATATTCTTTTTTGACAATTAATTTTCTAACAATAAGACAAATAATCATTAGAACAAGATACCAATATTTGTATGATATCAGATTATTACAAGTATTTAGATAATTATATTTTAGTTAACTAATATTGTTACAAGAAATAGTTAATTAACTAATAGTAGGAATATCCAATTAAATCCAACGACCTCCGGCGGCCAGCCTCCCCCTTCCCTCTCTTTCTTCTTTTCTCTTCTTTCTCTTCTCTTTTCTTTCTTCTTTGCTTCTCTCTCTCTCTCTCTCTCTCTCTCTCTCTCTCTCTCATGTTGTCCACACTCTCTCTGAATATGGTTCCACACTCTCTCTCCAAGTCTTTCATCCTCTCTCCTTATCTTTATCTTTCTCTCCTCCTTTTCTCTCCTTATCACTCTCTCTAAGTTTTCTCTCTGTAAATTCTCTCTAATCCTCTCTCTAACTCTCTCTCTCTCTCTATTCTTTCTTTCATCCTCTAACTTTCTCCCTCCTTGCGTGTCACACGCTAACACCCCTGGCCTTTTCCCAGAGTTTACCACCGCGTCGCGGTATCATATAGGCGAGTACTCTTTTTCGGTATTTGGCCAGGTACTATATTTTATATTGGGCGAGTGTTCTATTATTGTTACAAGCTTGGTGAATGCTAGTTATGTGTTTAATACATGATTATGTTATGCGACTTCATACAAGTTATGTGAGTATTTTCTAATACTTATACTTGTTATACTGCTTGATACATGATTTGCGAGCGCTTTTCTAATATTATACATGCTTACGAATACTTGTTGGTTGTTATTGCGAGTACCGTTATTTCATGTTTGGCGTGTACTGTTATTTATATTCCTGTGTTGTACTAACATTTATGCAGGTACCTATTTAACTTCCGGATTCATATAGCTTCGCCAGGAGGCGAGCTTAGTACTCAGCGCTTTATAGCTAAACTCGTTCGAGTGTAGCTTCGCCGCGGGTGATAGCTGGACGTTCATACGTTGCTTCACCGTGTGCATTTAGTTTCGCCGCGAGCGTGACTTCATCACTTGCGTTAGCCGGGCGTTCATACGCTGCTTCGTCGTGTGCATCTAGCTTCGTCACGAGTGTGGCTTCACCGTGTACATTAGCCTGATGTTCATACATCTGCTCCGTCGCGAGTGTAGCCTCGTCGAACGCATTAGAGTCTAAAGCTGTACGCTAGCTCCGTCAGGAGCCAAGCTCCGCCGTGTACCGAGCGTTATGCTAATACAGCCTAACTTGCTCCAGCTTAATTAGCCCCGTCTGGATAATTATTAGTATAATTAATATTTCTTATTGATATGGTTGTGAAAATTTTGAAATATTTAACTATATTCTGGTCACATGACCTGCTGATTATCCGATACTGATATCTGACACTTGATACTTGACATGCTACCACTTGACACCTGACATCTGTATGATATCACTTGACTCATGATTATCACTTTTACGGGGACTTGACACTGATATCATATACACTCTTGAAATTATACTCATGTATCATGTATGTTCCTCTTGTTATTATATTCATGTTAATTCCCGCAAATCGATCATCATGAACATAACCAGTAATAATTGAACAACTTACACCGGGACGGGAGAAACTGATGGGTGCCGATATTGTTTTCGTGTTTATGGAGGTCATACAAATGTTGTACAACTAAAATTTGGGATATATCTAGAGGCCACCAGGTGTTTCCCTGGAGTGTACTGGCACCCTACTCCTCCTGATCTCCTGTCGGGTGTGTCATAAGCCCCTGAGCCTATTCATGTGGGAGTAGCGACACCCTGTTCCTATTCGGGCGTACAATAAGTCCCGGTTCCTAGCGGTACGTTCTGATTCAGCGCCAAATACTCCTGGACCATTGTCCCAGGCATGCACGGGACCCATTCTAAACATGATTCGTCGAGCCCCATTTTTAATAACTTACTCTCCGGCATGTATGCGAAGGTATGTGGAATGGGACACATACCGATGTATACAGATCATATGAGTCTTAATAATAATATAATAATAATCTGGTTTCAGTTATTGGTTCAATACTGGTTTCATACCTGTGCATACCACGCTCATGACACAGTTTTCAATGCATGTTTTCGATTCAGATTTACTGATATACGTGTACTTACTTGATTTTGAATTTACTATTGATTCTCTAATTACCATTTATATGACTGGTCATTGCCTGTATTTGCTTGCCTGAACCACATCACTTGATCATATATACGTGTGCTTGCACGCCACTTGGCTTCATCTTACGTACTCGCTGGATTGTTTTCTGACAACCATGAACTTTCATGTCCCGATTCTGAAGCGCAGCGGAAGCGTGGTGGAATCTTTCTGTGAAAACCTTGGACTTCTTCGAGAAGCATCGAATCAGCCGTAACTTATTCCTAACCTGTCTCTCTTGACCGGCTTGCTAGATTCTCTTTTGTAGTCCGTGAGTATCTTCCAGTTCTTTTCATGCTTTGTAATCATACTCTGTGCCTTTTTGATGTTATATTCATGTTATATTGGATTACACCCTGTGTTAACTGTATACTTGTACTTTTCTGTTGAAATGTATATTAGCACTGTACTTTCGTACTCTAATTATTACATGTATTGATGCTTAGCGTATATATGTGAGGGTATTTCTGCTCTGCGTATATACATCGCAGTAGCGTCCCCGTACCCACGGGATCAGGGCGTTACAGAAATCATTCTCACGAAGAGTAGCTTCAGGTTTTTAGAGGGAAGAAGAAAATGAATGTTGTGTTTAGAATAAATGGAAATGACTCTATTTATAAGTTAAATGAGTCAGTTAGAGGAATTAACTATGTGTTAACAACTTATAAGAGTATGAATAAGTCAACGTGATTAAGAGTGAGAATATGTCATAACACTTAATCAGTTAAGTCATAATTTAATTGTATTAGTCAAAAAGTAGTCACTATTTGAATAAGTCAGACTCGAGTTTTATTAAATATCCCACACAAATGAATTCTACATTTCTTAATAGGTTTTGGTTTTCAAGTAGATTATGAAGATATACCGACTCTGTAAGTACATCTGATATCCAACTGGCATTCCACTTGTTTCTGCCTTGATTTTACAGGGTCAATATATTCGATATTAGAGACTATTTATTTCATTGCAGTTAAGATTCAAATTGCAAATGCAACCACAAATACAACAATATCTTTTTACTGCTTGCTTATGACAGTTACAAGTAAACCTCAACTTTCTCTTTACCTTCTATTTTTAAATTCAATTAAAGTAACTATTAATTTTTCTCCAATCGTACTTGCAACATGAGCGAGTAAGATTGACGGCTATTTTAGCTGCAAGCCTGCAAGTGTAGTCACTTTAATTGAACTTTTTTTTACAATTACCATTGTAATTACAATGAGTAGTTTGAGACAAACCAAAACACTAGAACTTACTTTTCTGTAACTCCAGTTTCAGTGAAAGTCCAGTTCCCGCAGAGCAAAATGAGTCACTCATTCGTCACATGCTCCGGTGGCACGTGCAGGCCAGGACGCGCCGACGCTGATGTCACGTGCGCGATCCAACAATTGGACCACCGACAGTTACTAGTATATGCATTTCTCATATGGAAAATAAGAGTAACTTGTCCTTAAATAAATAAATAAATAACAAAAATAAAAACAGAAGTACCTCATCCAATTTTCTTTACCCCATCATGAATTAAAAAAACTCATAAAACAACCACTCTTATTAATAAAGAAAAAGAATATATCTCCAGTGTCATGAGCATGACAAGAGGGGAAGGAGGAACTTTTGCGTCACAAGCTAGAGCTGTGCCATTTGTACTACATTTGTAGTACAACAAAGGGCATCCCCTTCTCCAAGTAAACCAACTTTACTGCAGGTCAAAACCTTCCACCTACATCAACGCCAAACTTCAGCATATTATAACTAGGGGTGAGCAGAGTTCGTTATAACCGAAATAACCGACCAAAAACCGAAACCCGAACCCGAACCGAACCGAACCGCTCTAATTCGGTCGGGTTTCGGTTTTGTGTTCCAAAACCCGAATAGACCGAACCGAACCGAATTTCTCACCCTATATATTAACCTACTCAATTCAATTTAGTGAATCATATAGTTCATAATAAAAATTGGTGGAAGCATATCTCATTAGTTTTAGTAATACCATCTTTTTTATGTTGAATATGTGAAAGCAATATTAAGTACACCATCACAATTGAGAATAATATTTATATTAATATAGTTTCTTTTTTCATTCTTATCATTAAAAGTTAGTAATAATTATATGAGTTTTGATATAAGAGCTCAAATACGGTGTAAAAGTTTTAGAATATGAAATTTTCAATTCATATTAAGCTTAGAATCTTTTTCTTATTTCTAATTTGGGTAGTGGATATTTGAGATTATAATATTAAAGGATAATAATATAATGGTGATTAAAAAATGTAAGAAATGATGGCAATATATTGACCTAACCGAAAAAACCGAAAAACTGAACCGAACTGAGTCGATTCGGTTCGGTTCGGTTACTAAGTCTAATCGGTTCGGTTCGGTTTTGCAAAAATTAGCAAAAACCGAACCGAACCGACCGATGCTCACCCCTAATTATAACTAGAATCAACTAAAATCCTTGTATATTTTGCTTGTAATTTCTCTATTTGTTCCGTCTATAAAAAAATCTCTCTTCATGATGCAACAAATGCCAGCTGTACTCCAAAACACCAAAGAAATGGAACCCTTCCTCCTCTACTTCGGGCAAGAAAAGCTCCACCCCCGCCCCCCCCCCCCCCCCCCCCCCCCCCACCCACCCACCCACCAACACACACACACACACACACACGGTGTGTTATACTCTCTCCGTGCGGGAATAATAATGTGGTTTCTGATTAAACTTTTGTTTCAAATTAATAGTCCATTTTGAATCACAATATTATTTTATAATTCTTAATGCTTATTTTTATCATTCTCACTGCTACTTTTGTCATTTCAAATACTACTTTTATCATTTTCAATGCTACTTTTACAATTCAAATTTCAATTCTCTATGAACTCTTAATTCTCTTGTTTGATAAAGAAACAAGAAGTAAAATTGGACAGAAGTAGTACACATTTTGTGACCCTTGAAAACAAGTTGAATTCTCAAATCATCACACAATACCTTAAACCTACACAAAGACCCCATCAATATCACCAACGGGTGACAAACTTTCCACATCACATTCATTGCACATTCCCAAAAATAATCATCTGAATTGCAGTTGCCATCATCTACCAGGGCTTAGACAAATCAAGAGAACCTAAGCTTATAATATGAGCAATACAGAAATTTCACAAGTTACTTAGGTTACCAGCAATTGTTCACATTTCCAACAAGAAGAGTCAGAAACACAACAGAACCAGAATTTTGGTCAGTTTCCAAATTTTACAAGGCACGAAAACAACAATACAGAAGACACAAGTCCAGACACTGAAACAGAAACATTAACAAGCTGACAATTACATAAATGAACAACAAAGGACATAATATCTAGAATAGATCCATAGACCAAGGTCTTTATAAACTTTGATGCAGCCAGCTCACATTCTTGTTCTCAACTCTCCCATGATATGTCATGATATGATATCAGAACCCTGAAACATAAGAAAGATCGCAGTGAGAATGAATGCAAAACCACCGAGAATGTAGGAAAGCAGGAAGGCTTACATTTTTATGCCTATTTACAGCTGAGACCTCAAAAGCTCCCAATCATTGGCATGTCATCAAAGCTCCAGAGGCTAACAGGGTCGCAACCATCCTGGGCGAAGAGGCCATCAAAGGACTCATCTGAGCTCCCTTGGAGATCAGGAATCTGCAGAAACTTCACATAGGACTCAAAGGTAGACAGCTCCTCAGACAGTTTCATTGCTGTGTTCTGATTAGCTGACACTGCATCCCTGAGTTGTTCTTCACCTTCTTCTGGGGATTACTGCTGCCATATTCTATGATTTCAGATTCATTCCCTTCCATTATGGTAGGGGGAGGAAGTGAAGTGATCTCTGGTGTCTTGTTCATCTCATTTCCCCAACCAAAGTCAGAACAGTCCAGAGAGTTGCTCCCCTGATCAGACTGGAAGGCCAAGGGTTCCGGGAAAGACCCTGCATACTCAGGTTTAATAGGATTCTTTTCCTCGAAGAATCCAAGAGTAGAGTAGAATTCAGGTTCAGGATTGAAGTCAAGATTCTTGGAGAGTTCGGGATTTGGTGCTCTGAAGGAAGTTGGTTTTGGTTTTGGTTTTGGAGCTTCTTCCTCAGGAAAGTTCACCTTAGCTTTCTTGCCTCGGATCCTACGGGCTTCAGCATCGTAAGCCCTTGCAGCTTCTTCAGCAGTATTGAATGTTCCGAGCCAAACTCGAACTCCTTTGTGAGGGTCTCTGATCTCCGCAGCCCACTTGCCCCATGGGCGCTGACGGATGCCCCTGTATTGGTTTTTCCTCTTCCTCTTGGCAGATTTCTCAGCTTGTCCTTTGAACTCTACAGGCTTCAGAGCGGCTGTCCGAGCAGAAATAAACAAATAAGTCAAATAACAGAGCGCTTAAAAATATAGCTGAGGTTAAACTAAATAATCTCTCTTATACTTATACTCGGGAGAGGAAGGAAAAGAAGGAAATAAACCATGACTTCCCTATTAAAATTAGATCACACAACTTGGCATTTGTACGTTTCCTTCCATGGTGGGAGGGAGCAAGGAAGGCAATAAACGACTTACTTTGAGAATTCACAACTCGCACAATTACTTTAATAAATAGTTAAAATAAATGACATATCAATCGATAATAGCTCCTCTGTGTATCCTCTTAAAGGAGGATTCGTGACATGCACAATTACTTTATTTGATAAAATGAAAGGTGTCTAATGAAAAGAAATGAGTATCAGTTTTTAGTATTCCCTTCGCATGGGATTTAAGATGAAACTTTCATCAGGTTAATGACCAAGAGGTGACCTGAAATGATCAAAGACAAGTGTGTAATGTGTATCGCCTAACATATTAACAGAGAAAGCATATACCACACATTTACCCTAATGAAGAAATTTCCATGTATTGATCAATGATAAGAAAAATATATTCAAATTTCCCCTCAAGAAAGAATCAATTCATAAGATTGTCAATGAAATGGTTGCCTACTTGGTGAAGAGATTATTTTCTGTTCTGTTCTTTCAACAAAGATACACAAACCAAACATCTTCAGATTAATGAAAAGGGGGGTCTTGAGCATCTATTCTCTGTATCAATCGCCTATTTTAGAAACAGCATTGGAAATCTTAAGCAGTGCACACAAAATTTTACGGATTTCTTCCTTTTGGATCAATCACTAGGTATGGTAGTTCACATTGATGTAAGACCACTTTTCCAACATATTGGAAAATTTTAAGGTGCAAATACCAACCTAGAAAAGGCTTTAATTGACAATAAAGAGTGCAATAATAAAGAAACTCTTAAGCATAAAACCAGCAGTTTGATCTACTTTTGGCAAGTTTAGAATTGAACACTAATGAATGAAGCCTAGCACGGGGGAACGTTTGCAGATGGACCATGAATCGATATAGGCTATATATAATATTAGCCAAAAAAACAGAAACATAAGTACTTATTAAAGGCCAAAACAGCACAAGATACTTTGCAGATCAATTGAGAAGAAAAGTCTCAAGGAAGTTTCTTATTAAGCATCAATAAAAAGCATATAAAAAGAAACAGTTTTTATCAAGAAAAGAAACTGAATCTAAGGCAAATAACACAATTTCATACTAATATCTAATTTTATTTTGGGAAAAACAGCTATTTCAAGCGAGAGGAACAATATTAGAATACTACAAACTGCATAAAGGTGCACATCTTGCAAAAGATTTAAGGAACAAAAGGGAAACAAAGGTGATTACCAATTGCCAGTGATATCAAGTAAAGCAAATTGGGGATAAAATTAATACAAAATAAAGTTAAAATTCCAAATGCTAAGATAAAAACCTAACATTTACTGTCTACTTTAGTCTTTTCAATTTTCACACTCCAACAAGAGCCTAAAGATTCCATATCCAGAGAGAGAGAGAGAGAGAGGGGAGAGAGAGAGAGAGAGAGAGAGAGAGAGATTCCATATCTAGAGATTAGTCTTTTCAATTTTCACACTCCAACAAGAGCCTAAAGATTCCATATCTTTAGAGAGAGAGTGAGAGAGCTCCAACAAGAGCCTAAAGATTCCATATCTATAGAGAGAGAGAGAGAGAGAGAGAGAGAGAGAGAGAGAGCTCCAACAAGAGCATAAAGATTCCATATCTAGAGATGTGAGAGAGAGAGAGAAGAGGGGGGGGGGGGGGGCGGTCAATTAACATCTCTCAACTACAACCTAATAATCAGAACAAGTAAAGGCAGAAAAGGGAAATTTTAGCATCTTAATTTATATCTTAGAAATTTATAAACTTCAAAGGCCAAACATTAAACCCATTGCAGACAGATCAAACGAAAGAAAGATTGTTCAAAATAATTCCAACCATGCATCACTAAAAACAAGAACATTAAACATAGGAAAGCTCAATCCTCTTCAGTTCTCCAAGAGCCTCCAATAAAAATGCAAGAATGGTTCTTAAGCCTAACACCTATAATAAAAAGAGGGAACTTTGTTCAGGTAATCAAGTCCTCAAGATCCCCATAAAAAACCAGCTTCCACATGTCTAACATCAGAGGAGAGATAGAATTTTGCAATTTATATCCCTACAAATATAAACAAATAATCACAATAATAATAAAGACTGGAAAAAAGAGGTAACTTTTTCTTTTTCTAAATCAAATTATTTCCTGCTTTTTTTTTAGCTTATAAACTTTAACTACTCTACTGGATTTGAGGTCTTTTGCAGCTTATAGACTATTAAAAAATTTACATTCACATCTCAAAACACTGATTCACTTTCCTAATAAAAGAGAAACATAAACTACTACCCTAGCCAGAACGAAATAAACAGAAAGAATAACCAAACAAATAAAAGAATTTTAAATCTACAACAATACCCCCAACAAATAGAGCCCAAAGAATGAATTAAACAGTATCAATTCAAAAGAGGAGAGAAACCCATCAAATCCCTAACTAACAGAAACCCATTTCCAGAAACCTCAAAATCAACCATAAACCACTAAAAATTCAATTTTTACCATGACTACCCAATTTTTACCCAAAAAAAAGGAAAGAAGATGTTATACCTTTAGCGGGAGCAGATTTTGAAGGGAAGTACAAGGGCTTAGCATCGAACACCTCAAGGTCATCAAAATCCTCCTCCTGCTCGTCCTTGAACTCTTGGAAATCAGCCTCGAAATCAACGTCGTCGTCATCCTCAATCTCAACCGTTGGCCGCTTCCCCAGCTTCTTCTCATAGTCGTACGATTTGCCCTTGCTCAGATGAGGCCACAGGTAGCCGGCGGTGACCTTCCTCGAGCCAGCAGAGGGCGGGATGAAGCCAGAAATGATGGCACCACCGCACATCTTGCCAGAGTTTTGCAGAAAGGTGCCTCCTTTTTTGTGAGAATGGCAGAAAATAATGGAGGAAAATTATTGAGGGAGATTGGAAATGGTTGAGGGGGGTTTAACTTTGGCTCGGGGGAGAGAGGAGTTAAGGGATAGAGCGGGGCGGGGCCAAAAAAGGGTAAATGGGTAATGTAAGGAAAAATTATTTATGAAGTAAGTTTGTTGAGAAAATTAATGATGATAATTTGGAACATCCAAAAAATTATTTTTAGCTTGGATATTTCTTTCTTTCCTCCTTATTTTGAAAAATTCCATATCTAATCAAAATTATGAACTCTACAAAATTTTTTATATATTTCTTTTTATAAAAGTTACCTAAAATATTAATTACAAAATAACAGATTTAGTTAGATTTGATTTGCCTTGTCACTGTATCCGTTGAAGATATAATGCATTAAAATAAAAAACTGTAAAGTGCAATATATCTGATAAGAGTGCTCATAGTTTTCCTTTTCTCAGGTAAAACCGCTGCAAATGCATTGGATCCTTGTGGCGGGGGAGGGGGGTACTTGTAGCCGTTACCAGACTGAAAGTTGTCACATGCTGCTCTCTGTTGTGCCCAGACAAATTTTATTTCTAGCAGTACCTTCTTTTTCAGGTGGTCGGATATGCATGACTTTTGTCGTATTTCGTTAATTCACTTTAATGATGACATTAGCTATAGATGCGCGCATTTCATGTGCTAAAAATGAGTATAAGGGCATCTCCAACCTAACATCAAAATGGAGTATTGACATCAAATTTGTACTCTAACTCAGTGTCAAATGTTAACTCTATTTTGGAGTTTGCTACAATGTTGCGTCATATTTGGTGCAGCACTATAGCGACAGTGCGGAGTTTTTTTATTTAAATTTTTTTTTGATGGTTTAATATATTTGGTGAATAGATTAATTATTGAGAATTTATAAAAAAATATAAAAAAATATTCTTTTTAGAATAACATTTGGTATAATGGGGTGGAATTGAAGAGAGAATTTGGTGTGACGCCAACTCTATATTGATGGAAAACTAACTCTATTTTATAGTAATGAGTCGAAAATGATCTAAAAAACTGACTTTTTTTTTTTTTTAAATAACATACACAAGTGAATTAACCACTCTTAGAGTTTAGGTGGGCTCTTGTTAATTCACTTTAACGACGGAAATCGCTGGAGATGTGTGCCTCCTATGTGTCAAAAAACGAGTATGAGAGACTGGCATTTTTTTCCCTTTTTGTAAGCGCAAGTGAATTAAACCACTTTTATTAGCTCATTATAGTGTCAGCCCACCATCTTCAGTACTTCGATCTTCAGTTCTTCAGTTCTTCGATCTGAAACAATTCTTATGTATCGTTATTTACGATCTATATATTTTTTTTATACAAAATTCATATCTAAATATAAATATTTACATTGCATCTCAAAGATAATGTAATATATATTTAGTTTATTTATATATCTAAATATAATATTGAGAATTTATCCTTAAGTGATATGAGATGCTTATAGATTATAGCCATAATTAATACAAAGAAGTTTCAGCAGTACTTCGTGGTGGACACTCTAAAAGTTTGTTTTTTCAATTTAATGAAAGTTACGAAGAATGGGAATCTCTTCATCTTAGCGCTTTATAGTGTCAGAGAGGTCTCAAACTAATAACAAAATGTAAATCAAGTGGCTCAATAAATAGGAAACCATAATTTAAGTAGAAAGAAACCCTAAAAGCAGTATATATTAATTATGGAGGGAAAATGAAATTGGGGTAAGGAAGGAAAATTATTTGTGAGGCGAAGTGGGTTGATACGATGATAATTTTGAGTATCTTTATCACGTAGCTTGGATATTCAAACCAAAGTCATAAACTCAAAATTTCTTTTAGTCTTTATAAAAAAAATTTAATAAAAAATGATCTGACAAGATTAATTGTGCTCTAAATTTTAGTCGATTTAATTACTTTTAGTTTACACAACAACATATCTACTACCAATTTTCATCTTCTCAAGTAAACCATTGGGAGTTCACTAGATCCCTAGCATTGGTTTCGCTGATTGACAGAAATGTTAGTAACGTGTAATTCTCTATTGCCCGAAGATTTCATTTCTTATTTTTCTCTTCACTAATTAGAGCATTATAGTGTGCCGACCAATAAGCCAAAAGTTGATTAGCATTTTTCTAATTTTTGTATGTAGAGAATTAACTGAGCTCGATAACCGAGTGGCCCAACTTAAGTGGTTTGATGCTTTTTTTAATTAGTAGATCGCTTTGAAGAGGGATTTATTCTTCTACGTTTGTTTCTGTTTGCTACCAGCTCTATTTTTTTATATGGATTGGACCAATAACTCACCATACTTTCAGTTTTGAGTGGACTGTGAAAGATTTTCTTTTCTTGTGAGAAGGGTATGGATTCGAATCTCCTCGTGTGTAACGTTGAGAAGATTAAAATGTAAGGATGCGATAGTGTAAGTTTATGATAATACGTCGAGTTTATTATAAAAATTTCCTCTTTTTACTAGGTGTCATTCCTTTATTACGATGTGAGACTAATATAAAAATCTTCTTTTGGGGTGTTCTCTTCTTCTTTATGAAATAAACCTACTTGTCTTTACGGAAGGAAAGAAAAGAGAAGAAGAAAAAAGAAAATGAATGCATAGCTCTCATACAGGGGCGAGCTGGGGGTGGGGGAGTGGGGGCAAGAGGGGCATGTGCCCCCTTCCCCCCGGCCCCGCCCAAAAAAGTATCAGTGACAATTAGTTTGTGACTCCTGTCTCCCTCTCCTCCCTGCATGAGAAGGAGATGCAAGTGGTGGAGCTATGGTCGAGTGGTGGAGCTTCTATACCTGAGTGGTGGAGCTTCTCGTCAGCATCTCCGTACTTGAATTCTTTCATCACCTTGCTACTATACCCGCATGGATCGACGGAGCCCGCCACCTGTTCAACCAAATACCGAAGAAAATGAGGAACCAGAATCTGAGCCTGATTCTCAAGAGGAGGATATTTTGTGCCCTCGGTTGTGAAATCCTAGCTCCGCCACTGGTCCCATAGACCCATTGCGTGGGGGAGAACATTCAAGGGCAGTGGCTTGCCTAACATTCTACGATCTGTGCGCAAAGTTTCATCACACGTTTCTACAATTTGTGTAACATGAGTAGAGTTGGTCACCATGGGGATCAATTTTCTTCCAGTGCATTAGTTACCTAACCCTTTGCAGTCCTATGTCTTTAGGGCTGCGTCATCTAAAGGTTTTAGGGGGTTGATTTACTCATCTGATTGTTGACTGCCATGTCCAAGTTAGTTAGATCCCTCCTCTTTGCTAATACCAACTAGATTGTTTGAAAGACTAAATTTGAGAAAATTTCTTTACACTACGAGCATTTCGTAAAAAGTCATCTTTTATTTTATTGAAATAAGCAAAATATTTTCCTTAACTGCTGTATTCAGCCAAAAAAACACTTGTGTACTACTGTAATTTGTAAGATTTGACAACGAAATCTTCTTACACTATTGAATTTAATGAAAAATACATTTGTACTATCATATTTTTAGTTGAATTCAGTAAATATTTCAATAAATTGAACAGAGGCTTCCATGAAATGATAGGAATAAAGGATCTTGGTGGAGATGATAATTAGAAATTAATTATTATGTTATTTATTTATTTATTATTTTATTAGGTATTATTTAATTTTTGATAATTATAATTTCTTAATTATCAAATTTTGTATAATTTTCTAGTTTGTGTTAAATGTCTATGTATAAATAGGCCTCTTTTTTATTGTGGAGAAGACTTGTTTTTATGAAAATACAAATTATGAGATTTTTTTCTCTCTAATTACTCTATTTTCTCTCTCTAAATTATTCTCTATCTCTCTCTAACTTCTATCTTCTTCTCTTTTTTTCTCTCTCTTCCTGGTTTTACATAATTTGGCATTAGATCCTCGTTCGTTTTCTCTGCCTTCAATCCAACTTTTTCCGTTGCCTAAATCTCCAAAAGAAAAAAAGAACAGTTGTTGTACTTCAGGTCGCTGCTCTCCACCTCTGTCCCCCACTGTCGTGAGTCACCACCAGAGACATGCTATCTTTGACGCCGGCAAACAGAGAACTCCACTAGCATACGTCGCTCGAAGAGCAGCCCAAATCTGTTATCACCCATTTTTCATCTAGGCCAACTTTCTCCGCTGCTATTCAGTCCTTCCTCCGTCAGTCGTCGTCAACGAGCATCTCCTGAGGTTCACTGTTACTTTTCGATAATAAATTTTTTTAAATTGATTTTGCTTTTAGAATTATTTGTTTGTCTCTTAATTAAATTAGCAAAGGATCTTAGTTTATTTTGTGTTTGTTTTCTTGCATAATTTATACATAAAAAATAGTTAAAATCCACAAAAAAAAAATTTAGCCATCATAATTCCTTTTCTTTCCATCTCATATTTTTTGTTGCACCTTTACATAGTTTTTTCATTTAATTTTTACTCTTATTATGTGCACCTTAGTTTAGTTTATTTTTCTCATTATTTAATATAATTTAAATCTATTTCATTATTATTTGTCTTTCCTTATTTATCATGATTGTTAAACAACTTGAAGAACTTTTTGCCGCCTTAGAAGGCCGTTAAAACAAATCTAAGAAACATCAAAAGTAAATAGACACTAAACTTGATCAAATTACTACCGCCCTTGAATCCCTTATCATAAAATTAGACAATCTCATTTAGGACTTTGTACACAACTGTCACAACTCAGAAAAAATAAATTCAATCTTGCACCTACTGTCTCTCAAAATAATGGTCAACCCACCTTTTCTAACGTCGTCCAGGCCACCACTTCTAAATTATTACCCACTCCACGTACTCCAGTACATATAAGCACATCCAACACTTCTCACCAGTAGTCGATGCATATACTAACACTTGCGCTACCATTATTCATGTTTCCTCACCCTGTCCAACACAGTACATAATGTACATAGCACCTCAAAGTACACATCTTAACTTTTAGTCTCACTATGAAGCACCAAGGAACAATCACACAGATGATCCAGTTAGAAAAGTTAAGTTGGATACTTTTGAGTTTGATGGTAAGTTAGAGTCCCCTGCCTTTTCAGATTGGTTGGATAAGATGGATGAATATTTTGAGTGGTATAATATGTCTGACACTCACTGTGTTAATATGACTAGGATAAAGTTAGTGGGCAACACAAAATATTTTTGAAAAATAATTGTACGCGATATTGACCTTAGATGTCGTCCATAATTTTATCATGAGATCAAGTGAGAGATATACTGAAGGAAAAATATGTTTCAACTTACTACATGGATGATTTGTTAAATCAATTTCTTAACCGTAGGGCAAATACCTTCATGTCACTGAGTACATGTCCTAATTTGAGGCGTTGATAGTACGATGGAAGGTTGATGAAGAACATAAACTTTTGTGTCTACCTTTGTTAAGAGTTTAGAGCAGAAATCAAACGTGAAGTCAAAGTTTGCCAATCATATCTCCTTTTTTCTCTACTTATTTTTTTCTGCCATGACCCTCTTGCGTAATATAATGTGTAATTGAATTCTTCTCTCTATTTCTCAGACTATTTGTTATGAATCTCATCGAAAAAATTTCTTGCACATTCGTTTATATCATTACTTCATTCAATAATTTTTATTTTAAATATTTATATTTTTTATAAGCACTTAAATTTTATTCTAATCATATAAAAGCACATTTTTTTAAAAACACTGTTGAACAAGCCTTTCTGAAAAAGGATTTATCTGTTAGTTGAAGCAAATACCATCACACCCTAAGTGTCTCATGCATGTATACATACAACAAGCTTATAACTGTACGGGTAGGTTTGCTGCAAATAGATTACAATTATAATATTTATAACTGGTTCCACTTTGCAAACGCAAATATGCAGACGTAATCTCAAATTTGGTTACAGAGAAAACAAAAAAGAAGAGAAACTTGTAAGATGCAGCGAGCCCCATTTTACTGCAGTGATCATTCTCATTCATGCGAGGCAACAGCCTTTTCTTATATTAAAGATTAAAGAAGAAAGATTTGATTAACATTTACAGCTAATTATACAGCTGATTTCTCTCAAAATTGAAAAAGTTAATTCAAACCGAGACTGATTATTTGAGCAGCACGTAAATCTCAAATTAAGATTAATCAAATTAATCTCAAATCAATAGAAGGTTCGGAGACGGTCGGCTTACCTCTAGGATGTGAGAGAGAGAGAGAGAGAGAGAGAGAGAGAGAGAGAGAGGCCTGTTTGATATTTTCGCGAGAGAGAGAGAGAGAGAGGGGGGAGAGAGAGAGAGGTCAGTTTGATATTTTCTTTGGTTTCAACCATGTCGCATTCACGACGTTGACCTATTATGTTTAGAGTTAGAAACAAGATTCACTTTCAAATATCAAACAAAATTTTGTTACGTTAAACCTTGAAGAAAACAGCAAATATACTAAACAATTATCATGATTATTATATTATTGACTAGAAATAAAATGCTACCAAACACTTTTCTTCTTTTTTCCCTTTTTTTTTTTTTGAAAAAAGCAGTAATCTAGTATAAAGTGGAAATAAACACTAAATTATTCACTACAAAGAGATTTACCAATGTATTATAATGATAATTACAATTAGAAATGATAATGAGAGGGATTCTCTGATGATTCATTGTAAATTAAAACAACTAAAATTTTGAGGTTGAATGTTTAAAATTATTTCCCAAAAGTGAATCTAATAAGTTCTTAATTTTAAATCCTCCAGTGGCTTCTAGACTTGTTCGCGGAGTGGGATTTTAGTGGATTATATATTTCTTTTTTTGTTTTGTTTGGAGAAAAACTCTTGGCTAACAAGCAAAATAGCGCACAATCGTGAGGTCTATGGTTCGAGTCTCATGTCGCTCGGATATGAGGTTGCTTTTCAGGCGATCCCTCTCTTAATTAGCAGTTCGGTTCATATGTGTAAGCCACACACACGTATTATATAAGGATCAATCTCCCGTTAATTTTAAAACATTCAAACTCCAAATATTACTCTTCTAAAAAATAATTTTGTGATTCTCACACTTCGCAACTAGAGCCCCCAAGGAATTCATCCATGAGATTAATAACAAATATCATTGTGCTATTGATTGATTATTAGTAGAATATCATCAAGCATAATTAATGCTCCAAACTGGTTTTTATTTTTTTAGAAAATAATGCTCCAAACAGTGACAGTTATAATATTGATCAGAACTAGAATATGACGTAGCAAAATGAATCATCCAAAACTTCTTATGAAAAAAGACAAAAAAAAATTTGATGGGATGCAAGAGAGGAAGACAGATGGAGACAACCAGCTCCCTGAGCTCTCTCCACGACATTTTTCTGGCTTGGGAAGGATGGAGAGTATATTATATGAACAGCTTGGAATTTGACAGGTGCCAGGTTCATTGAAGGAGGCCAACCCAATCAAAATCTCATTACTATTAAGATATTTATAAGCATTAAATTATATGTTTTTTGTGAGGGAGACGGTGATGACGCGCTTGTTCTTGTGGCAGACACATTCCCTTTTAAATATTTTATGTAAGCGTCTGAATGTTGAAGCTTTTTATGATTGGATTCAACATTTGGCCATTAATATGTCGGCTTCTATGCCTAATATTATTGCTGTCATAGTATGGTTTGGAGCACAAAGACTTTATAAATTAAAATTAAAAAATATTGATTTTTAAATATGATTGATTGTCTTATTAACATTAATTTTCTTCATAAGCATTAGCTTTCTGATCAAAAAAAACTACAAGAAATGGAGAAACTTTGTCTAGATTAGTGATTCGCCAAATTTATTCCATTGCTGCTTCTTTATTCCAATTCAAATTGGTGCACTACTTAAATAGACAAAATGTGATGAAAACAAAAAGAATTAGCACTAATAAAATTGGGGACACAAAGTTTATCTATTCTAGAAGAGATTATTAAGCTCGTGTAATCAACAAGCAATCCTCTCCCAAGATATTGGAGAATCCAAACAGGAAAAGATGATAAAGTTGGGCATTACTTTCTGTAATATCTCTGGTCTAAAATATTGTATTTTTTATTTTTTAAGGTATTTATTTTATTTTACTAGTAATATTATTATTTGTTATTCTTAATAATGAGTGTTTCATTATGATGATAATTATTATTGCTATTGTTATGCTTATTTTAATTATTATTAGTAGTATTGTTAACTATTATTGTTATTAATATTATTATTATGTATTCATATTATTGTTGTTAATTATTATTATTAGAGTATTATTATTAGTATTTTAATTATTATTTTTTCTATTATTAAATGGTTAATTATTATTATTATTTATCATCATTGTTATTATTAATATTATTGCCTGAATTATTATTTTACCTCGTTGATTATTTTTCCCATACCTATTTATCTAAACCCGAAACCCACCAACCCAATAATCTATAACCCAAAACCCAACCCTAACCCAAATCCTATACTATCAAATCTTTTCATAAATCTTAACTTATCCTAATCTAAATCCTAACAATAATCATATCTATTCTAACTATCTAAATTCAAATCTTATTTTCAAAATCATAATATTAATTAAATTCCATCCTAAACTACTAAGTCAAGTAGTTTGAACCCAACTGAAATTCTGATTTTTAAAATCCTTAATAACCTATAAAAAGCCTAAACTATACCTCTAAAGAAAAATTATGACCCAACTCTCCACACTTCTTTCTTTCTTTTCTCCTCAATCGAAGCATGAATGAAAGGGACCTCGAAGCGCAGAGATAGAGTAAATGCTAGGGGAGATCAAAACCAAGTAAGTAATTTATCTTCTCACAATTTATTTGATATAAAAAGTTTATTAACATCTCGTTTACACCATGATCTCCATGAATATTTTTATATATCAACCAACCATAAATCCAACTATAATACATGTGAGAATATACCAACCCATATTTTAAATTACATATTTTTTCGAATTTTTTAAAAAAAGGATAATAAACCCTGTTGCCTGCTACACAGACCAGCCAATGGCCTGTGCAGCCCAGGCCATGGCCTGGCCTGGCTTGCCCAAGCCAAGGCTGACCTGGTCTGGCCCGGGCCAGGCCGGCTGGGCCTAGCATAGGGCCTTAGGCCCTATTAATAAAAAAAGAAAAAGAAAACGAAATTCCCAGACCAGGCCTGGCCTAGTCCGACCTGGGCCTGGTTGGGCCTGGGTTGCTAGATACATATATATGAAAAAGAAGAAAGAAAGAAAGGAGAATTTGCTCAATAAAAATAATTAGTTAAAATATCAAAAAAAATGGAGAAAAATATAAACAATAGTCTACAATAATTTTACTATCTATGATAAAATTTTAGAGTAATACTAATATAAATTAACTTAAATCACTCACTTTAAAGCTATTTTTCTTAACGGTAAATTCAGACCCGTTAAGTATTTTAATGGTTTAAAGCCTATTAAAAATCTCAAAAAAAATTAGAAATTAGTTTGAACAAAACCTACTAAATTTATTAGACTCAGAAGATCATATACCTAACCCCCAAACTAATTAATCAAGATTAAAACCTTTTATAACTCCTAAGAAAAATATCATTTTAAAAATTCTAAGAATTTCTATTGAAATGAACCATATAGATTTATCGGGGCCTTATGATTTCAATGCTTTAGACTTGGGATCAAGTTCAGGTGAGTGTTCTTTTCTCCTTTGGTTAAACAAGAGTTTTGTGACAAATGATTTTATTTTGTTATGTAATTATGCTACTAAAATTTTCTAAGATAATATTTGTGAGTATTATTTTCCTTATTAATCATTGTCAGAAATATATGTGTGTGTTGCTTATTTTATTTCAGTCTATCTTATTACACCAGTATGATTGCCCGTATCATTTCATGAGATATCAGTGAGCGTTCATTTTGATTATATAGCTTACTTGAGTGTCATTCAGTATCTTTTCATGTGTTAGTTGTTTGGCTTATTGGCTCAAGACTAGTTGTAGTATTACCTTAGAGTGTGACTTATTTCGATCTATACACTGACTGATCTAGTTCATATTTGAGAACAAATAGCATCACTCATGTGTAATATTTATCGGATAATTATTTGGTGAATTGGAACTTGCAAAATAATTACATGTTGATTAATTGGTGAGTCGATGAGGGCTGATTGTCAGGTATTAGTTTCTTATATGTTTAGTGGTACTTAAAGTACTTGGTAGTTCTTAATGTTAGCTTATTGATATTGAGCATCATACGTATATGGTTGGATCTTAGTATTGTGATATAAGCCTTATGTCATTTCATGTGTAACCGTTTCAGATTCATATTTAGTTGTGATAAATTTTAGAATATAAATTAATTGATCTTGAGGTTGATTGGCTCATGATTGAGATTAAATATTTATATTTTATATGGAGTACTTATTGAAAAACACCTAGAAGGGGGTGAATAGGTGTAAATGCTAATCTAACAATCTTTTTAAAACAAGTAAGGATGAATGATGCAACGATCTCTCAAAATAAGACTAAGAGCCGAATACCCCGCGAAGGGTTCTGAACTCCTTCCTCCTGATTCCTCTGGATATGAGTTAGAGGTGCACAATGCAATCTTATTGTATGAGAATTGATCGACAATAACAAAGTATGAATACAATGGTGAGGTGCACACTAAGTAAATCACAAGTATCACAAACAAGTAGTAAAGAGCAATAGAGAGCAATGGAAATAGAAAGCAATAGAGAGCAAGAACACAAAGCAATCACAAACACAAGATATTTGTTTCGAGGTTCGAGCCATCGCTCTACTCCCCGCCTTCAAGGGTTTCCACTATCCACCGAAGACGCTTACACGGTCTACCAAAGACCAGAGTACCGAGCTCCACCACTTACAAGAACCTCTACCGAAGAGGTGTCTCCACAAGATGAACAAAGAGTAACAAGTAGCCAAGTGATCTCAAAAAGGATCACAAACTCTTTACAAACACTTCTCTCTTTACAACTTCCTTATAGATTGAGTAGGGAATTTTGACTCTAAGAAGTGTAGTGAGAAAAACTCAGTTGTAGAATGATCTTTGCTAGAAAACACAACTGAAAACAAGCTCAAGAAGGAATGGAAAATGGAAAGCTTAAAAACTTTTCTTCTCTTTTGAGAACTTTGAAAACTTAGGTATTTTTCTTGGTGTGTTGCAAGAGACAATTCTCCTCTATTTATAGGGAGAGAAAGGGATTTAAACACTTTAAAATAAAGCTTATTTGATCAGAAAATAATCCCTAAAGTCCAGAGAAAATCTGCCACAAAACAGACCAAAAACAGATTTTCAGAAAATCACTAAAGAGGAAAGAGCCGTTGGGCAGCAGCAGGCTTGATACTTGAGCTCGAATTGAGGTGACTTGAGTCAAAACTCCTTCTTTTAAGGGAGAAAACTTCTAGTTTCATTAGAACCCTGAAACACACTAAAACAACAAAGATGATTAGTGCAAATAACTATATATGTTTTGTGATCATCAAAACACACTAAAACAGGTGATTGTAACCTTGGGCCAACACTTATCAGATTTGATATTCATGTACTTGATGATAGATTAGATAAGGATTCCTTGTAAACTAAGAGTGTATTATATATGAAGTTACCTTATTAAAAGACTGATCTTCTGATACTTGGACTGACATGGACTTAGTTAGAGTTAGAATTGATTGACATTAGAATTGGTGTTCGTTTCAGAGAATTTTGATCAGTATTCTGGTGAGATTGATGTAGTTGGATTTATAGTTGTGGGTATTCCCTATTTTACCCCTGATTATACTGTTTGAGTATTGATGTCTTATTGATGTTGATTATCAGACGTAAAGACATCTTAGATTCCATATTGCTTGAGGAGTAGGCGTAAATTGGGTTGACTTGACCTGGTGGTGTGTATATACATAATTGACTGGTTACTTGGATTTTTAGATCTTTTGTCTTGAACTTAATGGAAGTGAGAGTGTATGATAATATTGATTAAGTTTGGATAGTGATGATTGGTTGGATATAGATGAGTATGTATTTTATATATTGGGACTTGGATATATCGATGACTTTGAGGATCTGAGTTGATTAAATATTTTGCCCGGATTATTCTATTCATACTAACAGGTCATCACTTATTTTGGATATCATGATTTACCTGAAGAACTTGACTGATTATACATGATATTTACCTGATAACTATATTGTCCATGTTACCATAATTGTTGAAAAAAATATTGTATACGGTAATAACACTCTCATGTTATACTTGTTACATGTCCTGTTATACCAGTACTCTATTCACTAACATTATATATCATGTTATACCAGTATCTTATTTACACATGTTGATGTCGTTACCTTGGCTATCACCAAGTTGTCCCAGTAATCTAGGTAATATGCACGTTAAATAATCTTGATAAACTAATGATATGATATTAAAATAACTTACACTGAGATTAGGGAAATTGATAGAGGAAACAGCGTCTATATTTGGGTGGACTGTTGATATAGGTTGCGTAGCCGAAAGAGGGTTCCACTACAGGTTTCCCGGGGGGTGATTCGCACCCCGTCTTGTTCTTGTTCCTATTATACATGTTATAAATGTTCCTGACTACCTTGTGGTAGAGCCTGATTTAGCGTCAGGAGTCTGGGCCGTGGTCCCGTGTATGTATGGGACTCACTTAAAACATGAACAATTTCTCCAACTGTGGCGCCCCACTCTCGCGGATATGGGGACGCCACTGCGACGTACATACGCAGGGTGATGGTACCATCACGTATGTACGCTAAGCATCAATACAACAAATACAGGGATCAGAGTGCGAAAATACGTGGTGTTATACATTCCAACACAAAATAGTACAAGTATTCAGTCACCATAGACTGTGACATAATATTACATAAATATTATATCACCAGGTAGTATAAAAGTAGACTGTATAGGGTACAAAAGATAAGGACTCACGGGCTGAAAGAGGAAATCTCGCGAGCAGGAAAGACGGGATGAAGCTACGGCTGATCCGCCTGCTCCTCGAAGTAGGCCTAGTCCTCAACTGAAGGGTCCACCTCGGTCCAAGCTGCAAGATCTGGACATGCAAATTCAGGGTTATCAGTGGGCAACCCAGCGAGTGCAAGAGTCCAAATGGTAAGTATAAATAAAAGCAAGTACATCAGGTCAAGTATAATGTACCCAAATCAATAAGCATGGAATAACCACAATAAATAGTGAAATATGGAAATGACATTAGAATTTATGTGGCATGAAATAAAAGCAAGTGTAGCAGGTCAAATGTCATGTAATTAAATCAGCAAACATGGAATAAGAACAATAAATGGTAAACATAGAGATGACAATAAAATTCATGAAGTCAATTATCAAGTTATTATTAAGACTCGTTCAATTTGTATATTTTGGTATATGGCCTGTACCATATACTTTCGCATACAAGTCAAACGAGGTTGGTTATTAAAAATTGATGGGGAACGACGAACCATATTTAGAATGGGTTCCGTGCATGCCCAAGATAACGGTTCAGGAGTATCCGGTACTGACTGAGCCAGAACGTACCGCTAGGTACAAAGACTTACTATATGCCCGAAGGTTTTAGTATATGCCGGAATAGGAATAGAGTGTCACCGTTCCCCACAGGGACATACTCAAGGGATTATAGCACACCGGCAGGCAGGCAAGGGGGTAGGGGTGCCAGTACACCCCTCGGAAGCGCCTGGTGGCCTCCAGGTCGAATCCAACAGGAATTAGTTATACAACATATGTATGGCCACTATAACACAGGAGCTATATTGATACCCATCAATTTCCCCCGTCCCGGTGTAAGTTGTTTAAAATAATAGAGTGTCAAATAATAAAGTCCACAGGGTATTCACAAAAGTCCAATATCATGGTTATCCTATTACGGGGGTCAACAGGAGTATAATATCAGGAGTAATGTCAGGAGCCTGCCTATTTCAAGGGTTCAAGTATACATACAGGAGTTCAGGAGTACCAAATATCTGGTAATAATATAATAATCATGTCAAGTCCCCGTAAAAGTGATAGTCATGAATATGCCATATAATACAGATATCAGGGGTGGTAGTGTCCGGTTAAGGGTCACGATATCAGGTCAATGTACTTGTACCACATAAAGCATGTCATATACCGGGTGTCAGGATCAGGTGTCAAGTATAACATATCAAGTGCGGGGTGTAAATGTCAAGTGCCATGGATCAGGTATCAAGTATAACATATCAAGTGTCGGTGTAAATACTAGGTGTCGGTGTCATAAATCATATATCAAGTATAACATGTCAAGTGTCGGTGTTGGATGTCACGTGTCAAGTATAACATGTCAAGTGTCAGGTAAATACTGAGTGTAATATCATATATTAACTCGTATAGTAAGGAGTCAGGTACTAATAATTACAGTAGCAAGTGTTAGGCATGTTACGGTAGTAATACGATGTTTACATATCAATATCATGCAATAAATTAAGGATAGTAATTTTTAAGTTTAATATAAAGCACTCGCCTGAAACCGGAATGAAACACCGGGTTAAAATCTGAGAAATCTGCGAATCTGTGCGAGCAAGCCACTAGCACATAAATATATATTAAAATATATAAATATAAATATTTATATAATTATTAGAGAGGGAATGAGGGAGGAGAGAGGGAGGAGAAAGAAAGTTATAGGAAAGAGAGAGTGAGAGAGAGAGAGAGAGATAATAAGGTATTTTTAGAAAGGAATTAGGAATTAAAATGGGAGAGGTGTTGATTCTAAATATGGGGAAGTAATTTGGGAGTGAGGTGGAGGATATTTTAGGGATGTGGAAAGTTGGTTTATTTAGAGAAAAGAAAGAGAAAAGAAAAGAAAGAATAGAAGAAAGAAAGGAAAAAAATGGAGGGGAGTGGGGGGTGGCCGGCCACCACCGACGCTGGCGGCCTGGCGACGGCGGCACCGCCGAGAGAGGGCGCGCGCGCGGGCTGCCCTAGGGGCGGGGATGGGAGGTGGTGGTTATTTTTGGTTGATGGTGAAGTTGTTGGTGAAGAGTGGTGGTGGTAGTTGGTGGTGGTGGTGGTGGTGGTGGTTGTTGGAGGTGGTGGGAAGTTAGAGGAGGAGGAGGAGGTGATGATGGAGTGGTGAATTTGATGGAGGTGATGGTGAATTTTGGAGGAGGAATGTGGCGCCCCAATCCGGCTGGTACGGGGACGCTACTGTGACGTACATACGCAGGGCGATGGTACCATCACGTATGTACGCTAAGCATCAATACAACACAATACAGGGATCAGAGTGCGAAAATACGTGGTATTATACATTCTAACACAAAAGAGTATAAGTACTTAGTCATCACAGATTGTGACATAATATTACATAAGTATTACATCACCAGGTAGTACAAATGTAGACTGTATAGGGTACAAAAGATAATAACTCACGAGCTGAAAAAGAGAATCTCGCGAGCGGGGAAGACGGGATGGAACTACGGCTGATCCGTCTGCTCCTCGAAGTAGGCCTGATCCTCAGCTGAATGGTCCACCTCGGTCCAACCTGCTAAATCTCAACATATAAATCCAGGGTTGTTAGTGGGCAACCCAGAGAGTGCGAAAAGAAGCCAAGAGGCAAGTATAAATAAAAGTAAGTGCATCAGGTCAAGAATAATGTACCCAAATCAATGAGCATGGAATAACCACAATAAATAGTGAAATATGAAAATGATATTAGAATTTATGTGGCATGAAATAAAGCAAGTGTACCAGGTCAAATGTCATGTAATCAAATTAGTAAGTAAGGAATAACTACTATAAATAACAAGTAATAGAATTCATGTAACATTAAGTCAATTATCGAGTTATTATTAAGACTCGTTCAATTTGTATGTTTCGGTATATGACCGGTGCCATATACTTCCGCATACAAGCCGAACGAGGTTGGTTATTGAAAATTGATGGGGAACGACGAACCATATTTAGAATGGGTCCTGTGCATGCCTGGGACAACGGTCCAGGGGTATCTGGTACTGAGCTGAAACGTACCGCTAGGCACCGGGACTTACTATATGCCCGAAGGTCTTAGTATACGCCCGAACAGGAATAGAGTGTCACCGTTTCTCACGGGATATACCCAGGGGATTATAGCACACCCGGCAGGCAGGCAAGGGGGTAAGGGTTCCAGTACACCCCTCAGAAACGCCTGGTGGCCTCTAAGTAGAATCTAACAGGAATAGTTGTACAACATATGTATGGCCACCATAAATACAGAAGCTATATCGATACCCATCAATTTTCCCCATCTCGGTGTAAGTTGTTTAAATATAACAGAGTGTTAAGTAGTAATGTCCACAGGATATTCACAAAAGTCCAATATCCATGGCTATCCTATTATGGGGGTCAACAGGAGTATAATATCAGGAGTAATGTCAAAAGCCTCCCTATTTCAGGGGTTCAAGTATACAGGAGTACAGGGGTTCAGGAGTACCAAATATCTGGTAATAATAAATAATCATGCCAAGTCACCGTAAAAGTGATAATCATGAATATGTCATATAATACAGGTATCAGGGGTGGTAGTGTCCGGTCAAGGGTCACTATGTCAAGTCAATGTACTTGTACCACATGAAAGCATGTCATATACCTGTAAATCACCTAGAAGGGGGTGAATAGGTTATGGCTAATCTAAAGGTCACTAAATGCAGAATTAAAAATTATTATGACCTAAACTAAAATTCTTAAACTAAACACCACGTATAACACAAGAGCGTAGCCGAATCCCGTGAATGGCTCTGGACTAACTCCTCAAGATTCCCCTAGATAAGAGTTGAGGTGCCGCGTTGGCTCTCTTGGTTAAATACAAGTGTTAGCAAATAAACCAAGCATATACAATATGAGCACACAATATATCAAGCATATAAGTGTAATGACAATAATAGCATGTAAGATATAAACAAGAGACAAAGAGAGAGAGAGAGAGAGTGAGCAATCGCAAACACAAGGGATTTGTTTCGAGGTTCGAGCACACTTGCTCTACATCCCCGCCTTCGACACACGAAGGATTTCCACTAAAATCGATCCACCGGATCACCCGGTGCCGCAACACCTACAAGCTCTCGGACTCCCTAGTCCGTACACACCGCAAGCCCACCGGCTCGCCGAGGCCGCACCTCAAACAAAGAGTTCACACACGAACTCGAAACACCGCGAACGCACTCGTCCGCCTCCTCAAAGTATAAAGAACAAGTCTTTGGTGATCACAACACTTTGATCACCTAAAAACAATCTCACAACACATCCCTATAGGTAGATATAGTAATGGATGGCTCAAGTGTTGTGTGAGAAAACAAGGATGAGAGTGGTGGAGGAAAACTCAAAAAAATCACTTCTAAACACTCTTGATAAACTCTCTTTTGATTGAAAATATTTGCTCTCAAATTAGTGGAGAAAACTCTTTTAATGAAGTGAGAAAAACTGGCTCAAAGTCCACTTAAAATCTTAGAGAAAACAGCCCCCAAATGGCCCAATATATAGGGCTCCAAAAACTAGCCGTTGGAGGCCTAACAGAACTATCGGTCGGCCGCCTGGTCGACCGGTCAACGGTAATATTTCAGACCGTTGAGCCATCGGTCGACCGGTCGGTCGACCGAGGCCATGATACAGAGAGCAAGTCTCTCTGTCCGGTGACCGCTCGGTCGACCGGGGCCTTTCCAGAGAGCAGAGCTCTCTGGACGGTCGATCGGGTGGCCCTCCTGCCAGAATTGGCGTGCATGTTTGTGCACGTCGGTCGACCGGCTAAAGCCAGATCAGAAAACTTAGGGATTTAAAACTTGGTCTTTTGGTAGAAATAAAATCCCATAAAATCATAAAAAATTTACAAAAAAAGTTTCACCAATGTACTTTGATAAACAAACATGCTTGCACAAAATCAAGGCATGTTTCAAATAATTTGTACTATTTTTGTAACTTAGAAAATTTTGCTCAAAACAAAACTGTATTTTTTCAAATTGATTTTTTTCAAAACTTATTTTTCTAAAACTTATCCAAATACAAAAATAAGATATTTAAACTACTTTTAAAGCATAGAGTGTATGGATATGATCCACTACACAAACATGATAAAATATCTATGTTTTTGACATTAAGCACTAAACATGGTTTTGGATAAAACATAAAACTTGAAAACCAAAAATCAAAACACTTGAAGTTTTCACTTGAATACCGGTTTGATTTTTGGTTAAAATTCTTTTCTAAAATAAACTAAATCAAGAGTGTGTGTGCATATAGATACTTGAGCAATCCACCAACTATTCTATCCTTTACATTTTATCTAAAAATAAAATCTTCTAAAAATGAACCTAGACACAAGTCTTCATCTTCTTGAAGTTTTCACTTGAAGTCTTCTCATCTTCTTGACTTGGTCCTAACACGATCCATAGAGCTAGACTCCTCTTGAGTACTTGATGTGGTCTTGATGCACAAGCTCTTGAATCAAACCGTGTAAGCTCCAAAACTTGACTTTAAATCCTTTGTTGAAGCTACACACCTACTAAGATCTTGATCATGAATCTGTCACTAATTAAACACAAGATCATTAGTAAACATAACTAAATGAGTTGATCATCATCAAAACTAGAGTGATGGGCCTTTGGGCCAACAATACCGGGTGTCAGGATCAGGTGTCAAGTATGACATTTATCGAGTATGGTATCTAAATATTAAGTGCCGTGGGACAGGTTTCAAATATCAAGTGCCGGTGCAAATACCGAGTGCCAGAGTCATAAATCATATATCAAGTGTAACATGCCCAGTGTCGGTGTAAATACTGAGTGCCGGTGTAAATACCGAGTGTCGGTATCATGAATCATATACCAAGTATAACATGCCAAGTGCCGGTATAAATACCATGTGCCAGTGTAAATATCGAGTACAACATCATACATTAACTCACATAGCATGGTAAAACTACAGTAGCAAGTGTTAGGCATGTTAAAATATCCACATGTAGATATTATGCTATAAATACAAGAGCGTTATTTTTAAGTGTATTAAAAAACACTCGCCTAAAATCCGGGACACGATACCGAGAAAAGTCCGGGGAGTCCGCTAACATGCGCCATAATGTTATTAGCCCATAAATATATTAAAATATATACATATATATATATTATATATCATATTTAGAGAGGGAATGAGAGGGGAGAGAGAGGAGAGAGAAGGTTGTAGGAAGAAGAGAAAGAAAAAGAGAGAGAATATGGTATTTTTAGAAAAGAATTAGGAATTAAAAGGGGAGGGGGTAGAGTTGTAAATATGGGGTAGTAATTTTAAGATGAGGGGATGAGTATTATAGGAACGAGGGAAATGTAAGTTTATTTAGGGAAAGAAAGAAAGAAAGAATGGAAAGAAGAAAGAAAGAAAGAAAGGAAAAAGAAAAATGGGGGGAGGGGGGTGGTCGGCCGGCGGCCTGGTGGCGGCGCCGCCGCCGCCGGGGAGGGGGGGCGGCACGCACGCCTAGGGGAGGGAGGAGGTGGTGTGGAGTTGTGTTGTTTGATTGTTTGGTGTTGATGAAGAAGTGATGGTGGTTGATGGTGGTGGTGGTTGTGATTGGTGGTGTTGGGGAGTTAGAGGAGGAGGAGGAGGTGATGATGGGGTGGTTAGAATGGTGGTATTGGTGGAGGTTATGATAAATTTGGAGGAGAAAGGGTGGTGATGGAGGGTTTTTTTGTTGAATTGGTGGTGGTTGGTGATTGATGGAGGTTGAAGGAGGTGGTGGAGTGGAGAGGGGTTGTGGGGGAGGGGTGGCCGACTTAGGGCGGCCGACGGTGGTGGCTCCGGTGGTGAAGGCGGTGGTGATGAGGAGAGGTTGGTTGGTGGAGAAATAAAATGGAGAAGATGAAGGAGAAGGGAAGAAGGAAAGGAATTAAAGGAGAAGTAAGAGAGGGAGGGAATGGGAGAAGAGATGGGGGAATGGGGGGTTGCTTGCTGTTGTTTTTGCAGCAGCCATGCTACTATTTTTGCAGCCGAGTGGGTTGGCAGTGGGGTGGTTGGGGGTGCAGGGCATGGAGGAGAAAGAGAAAAGAACAAAAAGAAAGAGAAAGAGAAAAAGGAAAAATAAGAAAATAATAATAATAAGAAATAAATTTATAAATAAATATATTATAAAATAATATTAATTATTAGAATATCCTGAGAGTATAAAGTAGAGAAGTGGAGAAGGAAAACCAAGAAAAGGAAAGATCGGAAAATAATATTATAATTTTAATAGGGCAAAAATTTGACTGTTTCAGAATCGTTCCGAAAAATTCTCAAAATAGTAAATGTTATTTTAAGATACTTGGTGAAATCGGATTCAAGAAGTTCAATATAGTTTTCAAATTAAAAATCCTGAAATCTTTCAGCGATACGGCCGACACCAGAATCGGTGAAATTTTGATAATTTAGAAAAATTTCAAAAAATATTTTTACATAGAAAATGAAATTCTAAGAAGTAATATGAAAGCCGTTTTTAAAAATTCAATCTCATTTGAAAACTAAAAATTTGGAATCAGTCAGCGATGCCACCGACACCGGTTTTGGAGATTTTGCAGAAAAATTCTGAAAAATTTTAGAAAATCATGATAAAATTAAAATATTATAAAATAGTATCTAAAACTAAAATCGGTCTAATCAGACTATCAGAAAGGTCAAATCGGGCTACTGGCTGGTACCGATTCCCGGTCCGGGTCAGGGCTTACTCTAGGTCTGAGAATCCAGATCCGATACACAATAATAAAAGCAATCACAACCTAAAAGCAAATACTGAAAGAAAATTGAATAATATGATCAAAAAAATTCGGGACACGCATCTGGGTACGTATCCCGGAACAGGATGCTACAAGGAAGGGAGGTGATAGTGGTGGGTTTGATGAAATTGAAAGTAGAGAGCAATTGGTGGAGGTTGAAGGAGGGTTTGAGTGGAGAGGGGGTGTGTGTAACGGTCCCAGTCTAAATATTTCAGTTATCACAATCATCATGGTTATCCTTAATCCAAACGTGGGACCTATCAAGATACAACGCTTCAATTTCGGCTAACATCAGCCTACTTAATACTTTACAACATTTTTCACTTTATATGCATATATGATCTCAGCATGATTTATCATATTTCCAAAATATTGATCTGACAACCCATAGCCTACACATTATCTATTCCATAAACCCCACAATGTTACACAGTATCTGAGTCAAGTCAACTTAATAATACAAGCATTTCAATATTTTACAAAGTTCATGGCAAGCATCAACATAGAAGTTTTTCATAGTTTTTCTTAAACAATATATACATATCAAAATAACATGCCAAAAAGGGTAAAGATATCTCCCGCTGCCACCTAGCCCGTATTGTCATTAAGCGGGTCCCTTACCTTTATCTAAACCTAAAGGTGATTAATATAATAAAGTGAACTCGACAACTCAGTGAGTAAAACAATAATCATATACATGACCATTACGTATGTCTATTAGGGATTTATCATCAGGTTAACAATTGTAATTTATACTATTTTGCACAATTTGGGTAATTGTTGATGTCCTGACCAAAACACAGTAAATGAGTCCTATTAGTCGACTTGCCTATTCCTATAGTCGACTAATACTACTATTAGTCGACTTATATTGAAGCTATAGTCGACTGGGGTCTGTCCCAAAAGATATTCACTCTCTGTTGGTTGCCTGTGACGTATCTAGTCGACTACCCTATCTCATATAGTCGACTTCACTTGGTATTAGTCGACTTACAAAATATCTATAGTCGACTAAGTCTGTCTCAAAAAGATGTGTACTCTCTGTTGGCTATTTGTAATTAAAGATAGTTGACTATCTTGTCTTAGGTAGTCGACAACCATTGTACTAGTCGACTGTCTACCAACTATGGTCGACTAATCTAGACCCAAAGATGATATCCACTCTCTTTTTATTGCCTGTAACTGAGGCTAGTCGACTAACCTATCATATATGGTCGACGAAGGATGGTTTTCAGGGACTTGTTTACCTATTATTCCCATCTATAGTCGACTTAGCCCACTGGCTAGTCGACTAATACTGCTGAAATTGCCTAGGTAAGTCGACTATCACAGAGTCTGAAAATATCAATTCCTTATAGTTTTAGCATACGTTTTTCATCTTAACCATAATAACACACTTGTTAAACATAAAGTTGGACTCCCCCTTCAGTCTCCTCCGGTTAAACCCGGTCTCTTCCTCCTATACGTTATTCAAGCAATATTCTCCCCTTCGATCACCTTCGATTCAACCCGGTCCCTTCCTCCTATAAATTATCGTATATTCTCCCCTTCGGTCACCTCTGATTCAACCCGATCTCTTCCTCTAAATATGCAATAATTATATCCTTCATGTAATAACAACATGCGAGGATTCATAAAAACAATGCCAACATAGATGATTCTCATGATTTCTACTTTACATGATGCCAACATTATGGAAATCATTAACATGCATAAGTAACCAGTTGCTAAATTAACAACATGCAAGTATTTTCAAGATAACCAACGTATCATGTCATTTTAATATATGCGTAGTCATAATTATATGCATAGCATCAAGTATCATATTTATCCATAGAACTATTTCTCTAACAAGACATGTGATTGACTACCATGTATACACACAATCATGCACAATGTTAAACATATATGAAAATAGCTACAACATGATTACCATAGGATTATGTACACATAAAAAATCTATAAATCATACACATGCATTATCATTCAATTTCACATTCACTTATAACTTAGAAATTTTCATTTTATTTCAAGATTTATACTACCTACTATTATACTAGGGTTCGGATGTTCTACTCACCCTTCAAGAGAATATCTCCTTATCAAGCTTGGTCTCCCACTATAATGGAGTTTACAAGGCCAAAATAACATTATAATTAGTTTATAACTTAAAGAGCATTAGAGGGTGTAGTCTTAAGGAGTTACTTACTTCTTCAATCAATATCACCCTCTTAACTTGTTATTCTAGATCAACCTTGTTTTCAAGAATTTCCTCTAATGGTGATGTTAGATCACCACTTTATCATGTTCTATTTGGTCTTTGGAGGAGACAAAATAGGTAAATGAAACATTTTTTTTTGTATAAAGGAAGTAAGGAAAGTTTTTGTGAGGGAATGAGAGGGAGAAAGAGAGAGAGTGTGTGAAGAAATAGAGAGGAAACAATGGGCTGTTGCTGCTGTTGTCTCGGCGGGCAGCAAAGGGAAGAGAGAGAAGTTTTTTTGAAGTTAGAATGAAAAGAGAGAGAGGGTGTTACCAAATGAGGTTGTTCTCTTCATTTTACTCCTATTTATACTATTTTCCCTTCAATGATATCATGCGAAGTGCCCCCCTAACACCATCTCTCTACACCTATACCTTACACCTATAAGTAAGGTTCCATCCCTTCCCCCTTCATGCAGTACTTGTACCCACAAGTATGGCGGGGGGTATGGTAACAAAGTCAACATGCATGTGTGTGTATATAAATCCATATACATACATACTAATATATACATACTAATATGTATAGTATAATGTATAGTATATGCATCTTACATGAATACTTGTTCCTCATCACCTCCCTAAAGCATTTAATGTTAAGAAAAAGGTGATTAGTTAAGGCAAGTGTTACAGTGTGGGGGAAGGGATGGCCGGAGGCTATGGGGGAGGTGCGGCGATGGTGGTGGTGATGGTGGAGACGGCGATGGATTTGGAGAAGATGGGTTTGGTTTTGAAGGAGATGAAATTTTTTTGAATTTTGAAATGAAAAGGAAAAAGGAAGATGGAAAGTTAAATAGAGAAGGAGAAGGAAAATGAAATGATGAATGGGGATGGGGAGAGGGCTGCAGTAGCAGCCCATCAGGCCTTGGCTGCTACTACAGGCGGCGGCGGCTGTGGCAGGGGAGCAGCTGCATGGGGAAGGTAAAGGGAAGAAAAGAAAAGAAGAAAAGAAGAAAAGAAAGAAAACTAAAGGAAAAGGAAAAAAAATAAGAAAAAAGAAAAGAAAATAGTAAAAAAAATTATTATTAAATTATTAATTTATTAAAATATCTGTGAGTATAAAGTAAGGGAGTAGAGAAGGAAAAAGTAAGAAAAGAAATTATCGGTAAATAATATTATTATTTTAATTGGGTGAAAATTCGACTGTTTCAGAAACGTTCCAAAAATTTTTAAAAATAGCAATATTATTTTAAAATTCTCGATGAAATAAAATTCAAGTAATTCAATGTAGTTTTTAAATTAAAAATTCTGAAATCTTCCAGCGATACCAGCCGAGACTAGAATCGGCCAAAGTTTGATAAATTTAGAAAAAAATTTCAAAAATACATTTAGATAGAAAATAAAATTCTAAGAAGTAACGTGAAAGCCATTTTTAAAATTTAATTTCATTTGAAAACTAAAAATCTGAGAATCAGTAAGCGATGCCCACCAACACCTGTCTTGGAGATTTTGCAGAAAAATTCTGAAAAATTTCAAAAAATTATGAAAAATCTAAAATATTAGAAAATAGTGTCTGAAACTAAAATCAGTCAAATCGGGCAGCAGGCTAATATCAGGTTCCCGGTCCAGGTCAGGGCTTACTCTAGGTCTGAAAATCCAGATCTGATACACAATAATATGAGTAATCACAACTCAAAAGTAAATACTGAAAGAAAATTGAATAATACGATTAAAAAATTTTGGGACACATATCTGAGTACGTATCCCGGGAACGGGGTGCTACACTAACTAATCAGTTTTAATAACTTAGGACCCCGATTGATATGTGTGATAGGCGTAGGATAGGATGTGTCTATTATAGGTGAAAATTGGTATTCACTGACATAATAAATAATAAGTTATTATAATTAATTGTCTTTACTTGATACATGTATGTATATTGGACACCCGATGATACATCTGACTTGATTGAACTTTTGACTCTAGTACTGGCTGACTGTATTCATCTGATATATAGACTATGATGGACATCTGATACCTAGTTGTATACTTGACTTGACACATACTCTACTGTGTGCTATCCACATTACTGTTTATTTACTTTATTCATGTCATTTCTTATTCCAGTATATATATATATTCTTTAATCTGCTCACATATTATAGTACATGCACTTTCTAGTTTATTCTTATACATTCAATAGGAGTTCTGACTCCCTGGATTTGCATATCCAGATCTATAGCATTTATTGCTGATAATTTAGAGAGGATTACATGCATTACAAGGAGCTGGAGTCTCTTTTTTCTTGATTATAGGTATTCTTGCTCTTTCTTCATGTTATTTTCTGATTCTATGTATATCGCATCTTGTTGCCATTTCTTTCATTTATTCATCTGCTATCATTGTGTTAGATATTTATATGTCTTATTGTAGTGATATTGATTTATCGTAATTGATTTATAACTTGTTCAGGTTACTTTAGGCTTAGCGTATGTGCGTGGGGTATTTTTCTCGCGTACATACATCGCCGACCTTCATCACAACTCCGTTTTCGCATATTTTAGGAAGCGGGACATGACAGGGTTTTCTTGGTATCAGAGCCATGTTCGACATAAAAAGAGAACCTAGTTCATACCTGTAATCTGAGAACGTTATATGTACACTGCAATAAACATATACTATTCACATGATGATACTGAGTTCACTTGAGAATTGATCGTCCTCCCCTTTAGAATTCATGTCTTGAATCTTTTGATATCCCTAATTCAACTCTTCTTCTAGAGTAATTTAGCTCCATCTTGATTCTTATTCTTCTTCCCGATTTCATTTCTTGATTTTGCCTCTTAGAATTGGTCACTTCATTCTGAAGCCGGTAATAAAGATCAGAGCGCGCAGCGAAAGCGGTGGACTCGTGATATAGTGAGAAGCGGCATGGAAGTTTTATGTTCTCCCTTGATCTTGATTTTCTATCATTCCTACTTTATCAAAATTTCAAGGACGAAATTTGTATAATGTGGGTAGAATGTAATATCCTTGGTCTAAAATATTGTATTTTTTATTTTGTAAAAGTATTTATTTTATTTTACTAGTAATATTATTATTTGTTATTCTTAGTAATGAGTGTTTCATTATGATTATAATTATTATTGCTATATTATGTTTATTTTAATTATTATTAGTAGTATTATTAACTATTATTATTATTAATATTATTATTATATATTCATATTATTGTTGTTAAAGTATTATTATTATTATTATTTTAATTATTATTTTTTATTATTACATGGTTAATTATTATTATTATTTATTATCATTGTTATTATTAATATTATTGCCTGAATTATTATTTTTTCCTTTTTGATTCTTTTCCGCATACCTATTTATCTAAACCTAAAACCCAACAACCAATAATCTTTAACTGAAAAACCTAATCCTAATCCAAATTCTATATTATCAAATCTTTCATAAATCTTAACTAATCCTAATATAAATCCTAACAAAATCATATCTATCCTAACTTACCCAAATCCAAATCCTATTTTCAAAATCATAACCTTAATTAAATTCCATCCTAAACTACTAAGTCAAGCAGTTTGAACCCAACTGAAATTCTAATTTTTAAAATCCCTAATAACATATAAAAAGCCTAAACTACTCCTTTTCTACCTCTAAAAAAAATCATGACCCAACTCTCCACACCTTCTCTTTCTTTTCTCCTCAAGGGAAGTATGAATGAAAAGAGATTTCGAAGTGCAGAAATTGAGGAACATGCTAGGGGAGATCAAAACCAAGTAAGTAATTTATCTTCTCACAATTTATTTGATATAAAAAGTTTATTAACATCATGTCTATACCATGATCTCCATGAATATTTTTATACATCAAAACCCAACCATAAATCCAACTAAAATACATGTGCATGTGAGAATATATCAACCTATATTTTAAATTACATATTTTTCTGAATTTTTTAACAAAGGATAAAATAAATCCCAGATTGCCAGCTGCACAGACCAGCCACTGGTCTGTGCAGCCCAGACCATGGCCTGGCCTTGTTGGCTCAGGCCAGGGCTGGCCTGGCCTGGCCCGGGCCAGGGCGACTGGGCCCAGCACAGGGCCTTGGACCTGTTAACAAAAACAAAAAACAAAAGAAATTCCCAGACCAGGATTGGGCCCAGCCCAGACGAGGCCTGGGCTGGGCCTGGGTTGCTAGATACATATATATTAAAAAAAAGGAGAAAGAAAGAAAGTAGAATTTGCACAATAAAAATAATTAGTTAAAAATATTAAGAAAAATGGAAAAAAATATAAACAATAATCTACATTAATTTTACTTTCTATGATAAAATTTTTAGACTAATACCAATATAAATTAACTCAAATCACCCACTTTAAAGTCATTTTCCTTAATGGTAAATTCAGATCCTTTAAGTATTTAATGGTTTAAAACCTATTAAAAATCTAAAAAAAGTTAGAAATTAGTTTAAACTAAATCTACTAAATTCATTAGACTCAGAGGATCATATTGCTAACTCCCAAACTAATTAATAAAGATTAAAACCCCTTATAACTCCCAAGTAAAACATCATTTTAAAATTCTATTGAAATGAACCATGTAGATTTATCGGGGCCTTGTGATTTCAGTGCTTTAGAGTTGGGATCAAGTTCAGGTGAGTGTTTTTTTCTCCTTCAGTTAAACAAAGATTTTGTGAAAAATAATTTTATTTTGTTATGTAATTATGCTACTAAAATTTTCTGAGATGATATTTGTGAGTATTATTTTTCTCATTCACCATTGTCAGAAATATATGTGTGTGTGTTGCTTATTTTATTTCAATCTGTCTTATTACATCAGTATGATTACTTATATCATTTCATGAGGTACCAGTGAGTGTTCACTTTGATTATATAGCTTACATGAGTGTCATTCAGTATTTTTCATGTGTTAGTTGTTCCACTTATTGGCTCAGGACTAGTTGTAGTATTATCTTAGACTGTGATTTGTTTCGGTCTATTGATAGACTGATCTAATTCATATTTGAGGACAGATAGCATCACTCATGTGTAATATTTATCAGACAATTATTTGATAAATTGGAACTTGCAAAATAATTACATGTTGATTGATTGGTGAGTCGATGAGGGCTAGATTGTCAGGTATAGTTTCTTATATGTTTAGTGGTACTTGGAGCACTTGGTAGTTCTTGATGGTACTTATTGATATTGAGCATCATATGTATATGGTGGATCCTAATATTATGATATGAGACTTATGTCATTTCAAGTGTAACCGTTTTGGATTCATATTTAGTTGTGATAAATCTTAGAATATAAATTAATTGATCTTGAAGTTGATTTGCTCATGATTGAGATTAAATATTCATATTTTATGTGGAGTACTTATCAGACTTGATATTCATGTACTTGATGATAGGTTAGATGAGAATTTATTATGTTCTGAGTGTATTATATATGAAGTTACCTTATTAAAAGATTGATCTTCTAATACTTGGACTGATATGGACTTATTAGAGTTAGAATTGATTGACATGAGAATTTGTGTTCGTTTCAGAAGATTTTGATCGGTGTTCTAGTGAGATTGATGATGTTAGATTCGAAGTTGTGGGTATTCCCTATTTTACCCCTGATTATACTGTTTAAGTATTGATACATTATTGATGTTGATTATCAGACGTAAAGACATCTTAGATTCCATATTGCATGAGGAGTAGGCGTAGATTGGTTGACTTGACCTGATAGTATGTATATACATAATTGACTAGTTACTTGAATTTCTAGATCTTGTGTCTTGAACTTAATGGAAGTGAGAGTGTATGATGGTCTTGATTAAGAATGAATAGTGATGATTGGTTGGAGATAGATGAGCATGTATTTTATATATTAGGACTTAGATATATCGATGACTTTAAGGATCTGAGTTGAATAATATTTTTTCCGAATTCTTGTATTCATGCCTGCAAGTCATTACTTATTCTGGATATCATGATTTACCTGAAGAACTTGATTGTTTATACATGACATTTACCTGATAATTATATTGTCCATGTACCATAATTGCTGAAAAAATATTGTGTATGGTAATAACACTCATTTTATACTTGTTACGTGTCCTGTTATAGCAATATCATGTTCACTGACATTATATATCCTACTATACCGGTATCCTGATTACATATGTTGACGTCGTTACCATGGCTATCACCGAGCTGTCTCAGTAATCTAAATAACATGCACAATATAATATTGATAAACTAACGATATGATATTAAAATAACTTACACTGCGATTGGGAAAATTATGGAGAATACAGCGTCTGTATTTTGGGGGGACCTAAAATATAGGTTGCGCAACCGAAAGAGAGTTCCACTGCAGGGTTTCCGATGGGTGACTGGCACCCCGTCCTATTCTTATTCATGTTACACATGTTTCTGACTACCTTACGGTAGGCCTGATCAGCGCCAGGAGTCTCGGTCGTGGTCCCCGGTATGTACGGGACCACCTAAAACATGAACAACGTCTCCAACCGATCAGTTTCAATAACTTAGAACTCCGATTGATACGTGTGATACGCGTAGTTTGGGATGCGTCTATTACAGGTGAAAATTGGTGTTCGCTGACATAATAAATAATAAGGTATTGTAACTGATTGTCTTTGCCTGATACATGTATGTATATTGGAGACCCGATGATACATCTGACCTGATTGGACTTTTGATTTTAGTACAGACTGACTATATCCATCTGATATATAGGCTATGATGAACATCTGATACCTAATTGTATACTTGACTTGACACATACTCTACTGTGTGCTATCCACATTACTATTTATTTACTTTATTCATGCCGTTTCTTATTCCAGTATATATATATTTTTCTTTAATCTGCTCACATGTTATATGTACATGCACTTTCCAATTTATTCTTATACATTCACTAGGAGTTCTAACTCCCTGGATTTGCATATCCAGATCTGTGGCTATTTATTACTGATCAGGTATTTGGCAAGAATTACATGCGTTACGAGGAGCTGGAGTCTCTTTTCTTTCTTTTTTTGATCATTTTATTTCTTGATTCTATCTATATCACATCCTGTTGCAATTTCTTTCCTTTATTCATCTGCTATCATTGTGTAAGATATTTATGTCATATTGTAGTGATGTTAATTGATCGTAGTAGATTTTATAACTTGTTCAGGTTACTTTAGAGTGTATGTGTATGGGATATTTTTCTTGTGTACATACATTGCCGACCTTCATCGCGACTCCGTTTTCGCGTATTTTAGGAAGTGAAGCATGATACTTTCTCTATTCATATAGGATATAGCAATTTTTGAGTTCTTATAGTCTCCTATATATAATATATATATATATTATATATATATATTATATTATATATATATATATATATATATATAAGGGGGAAGAGAGAAAGAGAGAGGTATTTGTATCTTAGCCGCCAGGTGAGAGAACTCTTAGATATTTTCAGTCTAATTAGCACTGCGATCATGATAGCAGTCATCGTAAACACTGCGACTATGATCGCACCTCTCACAAAACATTGCGACCATGATAGCAATGCTCACAAAAATACTATGATCGTGGTTGCTCTGCGATCAAGATATGTGACTGAGATTCAGGCACGTAGCACCAGCTGAGAGAGTTTCTCAGCTAACAGCTGAGGTACATTTTTCTCATTTATCTATATATATATATATATATATTATATATATATATATATATATAAAATATATGAAGAGAGAGAGAGAGGTATTTGTACCTGAGTCGCCAGCTGAGAGATCAGTTAGCACTGCGACCTGGTCGCAATTCTAAAAAATTTCAGATATTATCAGTCTAATTAGAACTACGACATGGTAGAGTCCTCACAAAAATATTGTGATCATGGTCGTAGTCCTCACAAAGAAAGCTATGACCATGGTAGCAGTCCTCACAAAAAATACAGCGACATGATCACAGTCCTCACAAAAAATGTGACCATGGTACCGTTACGTCCAAGATCTATGGCTGAGATTCAGCTACGTCGCCGCCAGCTAAGAGAGTCTCTCAGTTGACGACTGAGTTATATTTTCTCATATGTGTGTTTGTAGAGATAGACTTGTGTCCTTCCATAAGGATTTGAGGTCGAATCCTTCCCATTCAAATACCAACATCCGATATTCGAATAAAGATCCACTCCGTTGAAGTTGATCTATATTATTTCAAGTATCTATAAATCAAAAATAAAGTATTTTGAATACTTTTTACCCATACATCAAGTAGGGCAAAAACGAACGGCTCAAATAGTGAGTTGGTTAGTTTAACAGTGTAGAACTTTTGAAACCTAATAAAAATTGGTTTGTATGGGTTTTTATATATTTAGATCATAATCAAATGGCCGGATAGAGAATTTGTACGTCTAAAAACATAGATCTAATCAACTCACTACTTTCAGCCGTCTATTTTGCGTCGTTTGATGGATGGGCAAAAAGTATTCATAACACTTGATTTTGATTTATAGATACTTGAAATAATATAGATCAACTTCAACGGAGTGAATCTTGTACTCGAATGTCGGAGTGTTTTATTTAAATTAGAAGAATTCGGGCTCAAATCTTTTTGAAATGACACAAGTAATATATGTGTGTGTGAAAAATAAGTAACAAAGAAACAAAAAGCAGGAAACAAAGAGGAAAAAAAACAAAAAAAGGAAAAAGAAACCAGAAGAGAAAGGGGGAAAATGTAAATGAGAGGTCCACTGAATTCATCCCACTCGAGGGTCGTAGTCATCCAACAATTATTTAGAAATCACCTTAACCGAAAATGCCTTATTCATTATTCGTGAGCTGTTTTCTTCCAGCTATTTCATTTCTCATGTTGTAGACAAGCACAGAGCCTTCTTACCCCAACTAGATAGATTTTATATAAGTGGGAACAGACATCTGGTTGCATTTTTTTTGTTTTGTTTCTGCTTTGTATATATTCAATTTGCTTCACACCCCAGAATCAAGAAATAAAATATGTTCATTGCAATCTTGATATTGGGAGAAGCTAAAGAAGAAATTACATCTGCATATATATTTTTCATAAAAACCTGGCTACACAAATATAAAACACGTATATTCTCACAGCTAAAATAAGAAGAAAAATTGACACAATTTTTTGAGTGAAGGAGAGGGGATGAACTCCAAGTGCCATTTTGTGGACTTATCGGCCACTGGAAGGCTGCATGCGCTGTGGGCATCTTGTGTTTTCAGTGCCAACGACTGGGACACCAAGCCGCGATCTGCCCTTTCCGGGCACCGTCAAGAAGCATTCAGGGGCATTGGGGGCCAACTCAGGTGCCAAAGAGAGGGGGCCAAAAAATAGTCTTCTTGCAGCCCTGTGATGGCGGTAACCGGGAGTGATGGGCTAAGAGATGACTTGTTGCTACGGATTTGTCTGTCCAAGGAAATAATGTTGGACTTGGCAGAGGGGAGGGGTATTTGTAATCCCCAGCTTAAATATACGTGTCACGGTATGAACAATCTATACGGCGTATATATTCTAACAGTTTCTCTTACTACTTTTACAAGAAACTAGGACACATAAAGAAATATTATATGAAATACAAGGAGATGCTGAAGAGGTAAGGCGACAAAGATTCTGTTGGAATTAATACCAGTGAAAAGTGTAACAGTTGCCTCAATTAAAGTATTGTTATTTTCCTAAAATGTCATTTGTGCATGCATGATATTTTTGTATTCTGCGTATAATACGCGTATGAAGTAGACCCGTATTATACGGTATTATACGGGTACGTATATACAAGTGTATACGTAAGTATTTATACAGGTATAAGATTTTTTCTTCCTCCACAAGTTTCTTTTCCTTCCACAATCTTCTCCAAGCTTCTCAAATATTCCACCAAAATATCTCCATCTCCATGGCTAGTTCTGATTGGTCAAGAGAAACACCTCACCCTCCTATTTTACAAATAAACCCCTCTCCTTTATATTTTTACAAAATGATGGGACACATGGCATAAATTTATGGAGGGACACATGGCACAAATCTATGGAAGGATTGAAGCTATAAATAGAGAAAGATGAAGAGAATTCAACACTTTTTCAAAAACTCTCTCTCTCTTAAAACACTCTCTCTCTCTTAAAGAACCCTCCTTTTCAAGTAACAAACAACAAGGATCAAGGCAACCGTAGCAACAACAAAGGCAACAACTACAAATAGCCAAGATCAGCCATACAAGTGAGTAGAACATACTAATCTTATCAATATGATAAATAGAAATGAATAGAAATGAGTAGAAATGAGTAGAAATGCGTAAGAAATGAAATAAGCATGTGGATATGCAAGTATTGACCCTATGTGTATTTTGGGGATCATGTGTTTTCAATTCTGCAAATAATTGTTATTGTTGCTTATGAAATTATGATATTTTATTATCCTGCATATTGATATGGTATGATGATATATGTGTTTCCGGAGGAAGGGACCGGGTTGAACCGGAGGCGTTGAAGGGGAGAACATATGTGTATATATATGTTTGTGTTGTGTTTGTGTTTGTGTGTTTCGGAGGAAGGGACCGGGTTGAACCGGAGGCGTTGAAGGGGAGAACATATGTGTATATATGTTTGTGTTTGTGTTTGTGTTTGTGTGTTTCGGAGGAAGGGACCGGGTTGAACCGGAGGCGTTGAAGGGGAGAACATATGTGTATATATGTTTGTGTACATGTATATGGACATGATAGAAGTCCTATGATAAAATCATGCATGATTCTTTAACTTCAGATCTGGAATAGTTTCTTAAACAAGCTGTTTTTATGTAAGTTAGTCGACTAAGTCCAGGAATTAGTCGACTATAGGTGTGATTCTGTAAGCAGAGAACTGCTGATATAGCAGGATTAGTCGACTACAAACAGACTGTAGTCGACTAATCCCAGAGGCAGAGTGTAAACAGAAGTTAAAAATCTGTTTTTCACAGTTTTAGTCGACTAGGACTTACCTACCAGTCGACTAATAATTTGTATTAGTCGACTACACCAAGATGGTAGTCGACTATAGATGATCCACAGATAGTAGCACAACTTTTCACAGTTTTAGTTGACTAGAGGAAACTTCAGTCGACTAGTCCCGGAATTAGTCGACTATACCAGGAAGAGTAGTCGACTGCAAAAGTCCCCGTTTACCAGTAAAGAAGCAGGTACGTGTGAAGCAGAATTAGTCGACTAATAGCTCCAGAATTAGTCGACTTACCGTTAGTATTAGTCGACTATAGAGTGGCCTAGTCGACTAGTAAGGCATTGTTACTGTGTTATGTTTTGGTTCATGGTAAATTATGAGATCCAATAAAACTAGTATATTGATACTCATGTCAACCGGATGATTTAACCATGTATGCTTAACTGCTAAGTGCATTTAAATATTGTTTACTCACTGAGCCGTCAAGCTCACTCTATTCTAACTCTAACTACAGGTTTGGACAAAGGCAAAGGTCCTGCTTAAGGGCAGTGGTGCGGACATTACCACCGGTACCTCAGCAGTAGGAGTTACTTTTGTTAGATATATATGGTTTTGTATAAGCATGCTTATGTTTAGCTGTGTTTCAACCGTGGCATGTAAATATTAAAGAACTTGGTGTTGGACTATTCTTGTATGAACATATGTATTGAGATGATAATGAAGACTGTATTCTTATGGATTATAGAACTATAGATGTTAGTATGATAAGTCTCAAATAGATCATACATGTTATCTGATGTATGTGTTGAAGTATTTTTATACTGATGGGCCCCATGCTTGGATTATACGAGATGATTATGTAAAATGGAAAATTTTTAACTGGGACCGTTACAATTGGTATCAGAGCCATGGTTTAGATGTAGAAGGAATAAGAGATGATGAAAATGTTAGGTTATTACATACAGACATGTGATTATAGTTAAGTAGTTGGTCTTTTGGTGACAAGAAGTATAGTTATAAGTGTGTCTAATTATGTTGGTTCTTGATGATAGTCATATGATTAAGATGATTTCATGGACTCGAAATTAATATGTCCGTTTTGTTTACATATAGATGGGAGACTCTGATATATTCTGGTCAGCCTCTAATTCCGACAGCTCGAGTAAGAGCTGGATAGCGGACTCGATGGACTGGGGATATGAGTCAGATGAAACTGACCCTGCAAAAATGATTATGCCCCTGAACTGGATAGAGGTGAAGAGGTCGAGTCGCAGGCATCTAACAAGCCTGAACCTACTCGGTTGACACAAGTAGTGTCATAGGAGATTCGGTTGAAGTATCAGTAGTGGAGCATTCGAGTACGATTAAGGAAGAAACTCGAAGGGGCTTTACTTATGGAGGTGTCTTTTGGAACGAGACATGGGAAAAAGACATGGATCTATATGATGACTTAGATGACTGGCACTGTTGTTTTCCATTATGTTTGCAAAGGGGGAAAACTTACAAATAAAACAGTTTGAGGAGCTAAATTACAAGTATTCTTAAAAAGATTACAAGTAGATCTCCTCAGAGATTCTGGGAAAATGTGCCGATAGGAGTCTGGTCAGCGCGCGACCACTTTGTCCCTTTGACGATGCGAGCGATGAGATTCCCTTCTCGCCTGGTTCCGGGAATCAGAGAATAGAGGATTGGTAGAACCCTCTGACTACTTCTCAAAACCACTTCTGTGAGGAATTCCTTCTCGCCTGGTTCCGGAGATTCCTTGAGGAAAAGAGGTGTTAGGGTATCGCCACCCTGAGAAGAGAAGTATTTCTCTTGAAAGGTCTCTGAATTAGAGATTGCACGGTGCGTTGATGAAGAAGTCGATCTTTGAGAAGACGCCAATCTCGCCGATGATCAATTGATGATCCTCCTCGATCTGATGCGATGCGATGCGATGCGATGCGATCCCTCTCCCTTGTGCCCCTGATGGGCTATTTATAGGGAAAGTAAGGGTATAATCGTCCCCTTTGAAGATATAGAAACAGATTGACCGAATCTGTTTGAATCTGGAAAGTAGCCTTGTGCGAGGCTATAATAGCTTCCGCGGAGCTAGAAAATGGCAAGTCGGTGATCTTCCGATGTGTTATGATCCTTCCATATCGTGATTGATTCTCCTTGATCCACTTACTCGTTTCAAGAGAGTCAAGAGATTGTGGCAATCACCTGCCATATTTGAATCCTGATTGGATTTGATTAGATTGAATCGATCTTATAGGAGATTTGATTGGTCAAAGGTTGACCATAGCAGGCTGATGGCGGAGCTGCCCGCTTTGAAGCTCATAGCGGAGCTAGAGGCAATTCCTGGCGAAGTCCGAAAAGAGGCTTTTCGGCGAAGCTGTCAGTTAGCTTCCTGGCGATGCTCTGGATGATGTTAGCCTCTCAAACGAGGCTATCTCTTTGGGCTAATGTAATGCTAAATGCTAGCATTTTAGACCTGATGAGGTCGTTTAGAAACAATCCGGGTTCACTGTCTGCTTGCTGGATCAGTGGAGTCCAAACCGCTTCCTCGTCCCTTGGAGTTGGGTGAAAAAACTGGTCTTCAGCTCGTCTGTCCTTGTCTTTTGTAAATGTCAACAAGTTTAGACATCGTTCGGACCAATGAGAATCTGTCTTTTTTAAGTGTCAACAAGACCCCCTTCAAAGTTTTCGAAAGTCTGCAATAGCCCAGACTTCGAAATACTTTGAACTGCTGTGATGGTGGTTGTGGAGTATGAACATCTCCATGATGGTTGAGTTCAGCTTCGCCTTCAATCCTGCTTTGGGATGGATCTGCCAAAGAGTTTGCACTGGTTCGCGAATAGCTCGCGTCGGGGTAGCTCCGCATCTGGGCTTTCAAGAAATAAGTT
>JAVJIF010002790.1:0-127869 GCA_038442645.1 Agave tequilana
ACTAGTTCCCATTATAGGTGATCTGACGTGTTGGCGGCGATAAGCTTTTATTGCCAGGCTTCAACAAAAATGGCCTGATAATATCCGCCATTTTGTGAGAAAAATGACCGTGTCCCGGTGGCAGAACTTTTCAAAGCCTTGTGCAGGAGGAAGGCCTTTCGTGTCCAGTTTGATCTGGTCTAGAAGCAGTAAAACCGCTTGTATGCCTTTTATGCAAATGGCCTTGCTAGGCAACTCGGTGTGTTTATATGAAACACAACTTTGATGTAATATCAAATGTATCTTTGCTTTTAAATCAATGAAAGTTCTTTGTCTGATCATATGATTTTTTGCTTACTTCACTGAGAGTTCGGCCATTGCTGGGCTAAACTGCGCACGGGGCTAAGGACATAGCCCTTCCTTTGAGTGATCTTCGCGAGGCTGTCATATCAGCGCCTCTTTAGAGTGCTAATTCAAACCTTTCGGTTAAGTCCTTGAAGGATTGCGCGAAGTCCGCACTTTGCTCTTGTGCGGAGTTAACCCTTTAGTGGATTGAACCGTCGCTTTTGGGAAAGCGCCTCAGGCGCTTCGGCACTGTTTCGAATTAATTCGAAACGGCGGCATGTGCCCTTTTTCGAGGCCTTGATTTAGGCACTGATTGGCCTATAAAAGCCCGATCGGCTGAGAGAAAATCATCATTTCTCTTTGAATTTTCCAGTACTTGACTCTTCTTCTTCTTCCTTTTCTTCTTCTTCAGAGTTCAAAACTCCTGTAATTCTTCAATGGCGCCCAAGAGACGAGCGGGAAGGAAGCAGCGACTTCTGCAGCGGAGGGTCCTCCTCCTCCGTTCATTGAGCGACCGATCGCTGGTAAGAGACTCTCCAATCTGATTAGAGAGTGGTCTTCATCCTTTTGGAGTCGATACTCGGCTATTGGGACGATCGAATATGATCTGTCCTTATCAGGAACTCGTTTCTCTTAACTTCCCTATTTTACTTGCACCAGGAAGTAAGAACTGAACAGTTCTTCTCTTGGACTTCCATAGGAAGCCATTGCTTGGGCAATCTTCATCCTGTTGAGGACAGAATATGGGTCGTGTGCCTTCAGTTGTGGCCACGAAGGGTGACTGTTAACCATAACGTCCTTTTGATGACGTCAGCCCTTAGGGCTATGCCACTTCCTGCAAAGATGCAGTCTTATCTGTGAAGCGAAGCTTTTTATCAAAGCTATTATCCCGCTGTTCCTGCTTACTGGGCGAGGCTATGCCTTAGCGAATTTTTATGTCTTCGCATCCATTTGATTGGTGAACTAATCATAGTTCATTTTTTTTGTTTTTGCAGTACATTACGCCTCCGGCCTCCAGAACAGTCTATTTGGCGTAACCAGTCGAGCAGGCGGGAGCATCAGCTTGCAGTTCATCGGGCAGGCTTCCTTGTTCAGTGAGCCGAGCTTCCTTGTACGGGATAAGCTCATTCAGAGCGGTGGCCCGCAGGCCATGCGGAGCATTTTGACTACGGCTCCGTTTGAAGATATCGACCGTCAGGCTTACAAAAAGCCTGACTTCATGTTCGGGGATGCTGCACCTGATCCCGATCGCCAGCTGCACGCCGGCGAAGGCCAGTGGATCTTCCAGTTGGATGACGAGAGATTCTATCTCCCGTCTACTAAGCGGCATTTCGCTCTGTCTTCCTTCGCGAGCGTGACTCGGCTCGGAAGATGGCGTGGGGCGTGAGCCTAAATGCCGAGTCTATAAGTGTCGGGAGGTTGACATTCCAGACCGGCTATTCGAGGGCAGGCCCTCCTCGTAGCATAATAGGGCTATACCCTGGGAAGGTGTCGCGGACCTTCCAGTAGGAGAGAATCCAGCTGCGGCGCCGACCTTCGGTACTCAGTTCTGCGAGGCTGACGGGAACTACCCGCCACAGATTTCAGGGCTCCTGGTTGGGTCCACCCTCCTAGGTCATGGTGGGCGGAGTTGACCAATTATATCCTCAATCATTTTGAGGGGGAATTAGAGAGGTTGAACCTCTATGAGGCCGTCAGGGCGACCTGCTACGGCATCGAGATGAAGGTGGCGTGCTTTTACGCGCATTCTTGAATTGTATTGCCCAGCCTCGGGGACTTTCTTCACCCCGGTTGGTGAATTGGGCATGGCCCTGCACGAGATGCGAGAGATCTCTGCTTTGCCCTTCGGGTCTCTTCCATATGAAGAGTATTTCCGTGTGAGGCGGAGTTGGCTCTCTTGGAGAAGCAAGAGCCTGCTTTGCTTGAGACATATCGGGAATTGATGTGCCACCTGCACATTTGTTCCAGCATCCATACTGGTGGTAAGGGTAGCTCGAAGAGCTTGAAGAGCTGGGGGAACTACTTGTTCCCGGACATGACTAGTGCGCCCGAGGCAGCTCATTGCGGAGTTGCTGAAGAGGACATCTTGGCAAGGATGGAGGTGCATGCTGAAAAGGACATCGTCGTGACAGAAGATGATGGTCCTTTCGAGAAGGGTGATGTTCTTCGGAGCTTTCACCATCAGGCCCGTCGGCCTATGTCTCGCAAGGCGTTGCTGGCTGGCTTCTTAACCATCTGGTTAAAGAAGTGTGTCGTGCCTTCTTCTTCGGGTGACATTGTTCACCCGAATGTGCTGCTGCCCTGCCGTCCGCTTGGTCCATGGCCACCGTCTGGGTCTTCTCCCGGCCATGGTGTGTTGTATCCAGAGGGGCCTTCGTGTATTGACGGAGGCTTTCTGCAGGCCAATGGCGTCAAGGCGAGGGAAGGGTGCCGTCCTGCCTCGTGACGGACCCAATCCTAGGGTAGGTTTACCGTACACCTACTTGATGGCGTGGTTCGCCTTGCACTGCCCTACTTTAATTGGAGCTGGGGAGGACCCTCCGCAGGGTGTTCAAACGGCGCTTCTCCGTCGTTTTGAAGGCTGTTTGTGGCAGAAAACTTATGTGGCCGAGGCCCGTAAGTTAGTGCGTCGTTATGACGCTTACAGCCTGTTCCGCTGTTTTCCTCGCCTGCAGGGTGCAGGATACAACGAGGAATTCCGTGATGTGGAATCAGGTCGGTCCCCCATGAGTCGGGGTATTTTCGAGTGGCTGGTCTGTATCCGGCCCTCGCATCTGCTGTACCGGAGTGGGGATACCTGCTACATGGAGCCCTACATCCCGAGCCGGTTCGCCGCCAATTTGGGTATGACCAGTTGTATGTGGGCAACCCGAATCCGGACCTGGCTTTCCTGGGGAGCCTTATTGATGGGGCTCGTGCTTGGCGGTTCTTTACCGCGGATGGCACTGGAGCGTGGCTACGCACGCCGTTGAGGGATCCCGGCCTTTGGATGACCCTGTGTTTCTGCCAATGGTATGCGACTTCGAACTCCACACCTGTTGGGTTTAATGCCAACCGTTCGGGTGTGAAGTTAATTTCTCATCGGATGAGGCAGAAGGCTTCTGATAAGATGGAGGGCAAACGAGTCCGTGTTCCTGGCATAGAGGAGTTCATCGCTGTAGATGACAGCGAGGCTTCTGATGCGGGGAGCCCTCGCTTCGAGGCAGAGACAAGGGCTGATGCCCACAAAGCTGGTGCTCGTGAAGCCGGGTCTGGTGTAGTGGGGGCAGCTCCCCCACAGCATGTGGAAGAAGTGGAGGAAGAGGACTCTGAGGTCCACTTCAAAAGGAAGCGTGGGAGTGGATCCCGTAGGAAGTCGTCGGCGAAGAAGCCCCGTCGCCAAACTCCTACCATTGTGGTGGAGGGCGAACTCCCTACGGCGCCTCCTTCTGCTGCTCTATTAGTGGCTGAGCCGTCGGTTGCTGAACCGACTACTGGTAAGATTGGTCCCATCTAATATGCCTTCAGCGCGCTTTACATAACTCATCATTTGCTTTTTGTTGCAGGAGCTGAGGCAGTTGGAGAGCAAGGGGAGCACTACGATCCCCTGTTCACTTATGGAAGTGCAGCTGGTTCCTTTGCTCGCTCGGAGGAGTCTGGAGGTCATGCGGCCGATATTGGCCCTTCGGGCGCTGGGACTTCTAGAGGAAGTCCTATGGCATCCAGCTCTGCCGGGTGGTCTGCGGAGGATCGGCGAGTGGGCCGGCTATCCGCGTTGAGTCTGGTAAGAACTTTCCGATGGGACCCCTGGATTCTGATGCGGCTGACGAGGTGACATCGGCCTTCGTAAGACTAAGATCTCTTGGTCCTCACCTATTTGTTGCATCTCCTTTTTGACCTTGGTTTTGTTGCAGGTATTCGTCCCCAAGGTGCATCAGCTTGGCAAGAAGCGGAGGTTTTCCTGGAGGGTCAAAGGGCGATATGAGCGCTTCGACCGGGGCAGACGCTGCTGTGTTAGACGCGCTATATGGCGACCTGCCTTTTTATCAGCCCAAATCAGCAGAAGGCGCTGAGGTTGAAGAGGCGGCAGTCCCGGAGGTACCCTCACTTCCGGTCACATCAACGTGTGAGGTGCAGCTGTTTTGCCGAATACGGCACTGAGGGTGATTGTGAGTCCTACCTCCCCGACGCTGGTAGTTGAGCCTGCTGCTCAGGAGGTGGTTGCCAGTCCTACCTCCGCGGTGGCTGGCGTGCTGGTGTCGCTGAGGACTCCGCCGAGGTCACCTTTGGCTTGCCCTGCTGTTGTCGATGTTCCCGCTTCTTCTTCTGTGGCGGTGTCGACTGGGTTGGTAGATTGCTCCGAGGTTGTCTCAAGGGTTGATGAAGCTGAGAATCACTTTATCGTAATCTGGTCGACAGCTTCTATAACAGTTTGGAGCAGACTATCGGTCTAGTCTTGAAGGGCTCGCCTGTGCCATTTTCGAAGCTGAAGATGGTCCTCTCCTGTGGCATTGAGTGTATCCGGGACTTTGAGGGGTACCATCAAGCTGCTGCTCTAGAACTCCTGGTGGATGACCTTGAGAAGGACGTGGAGGAATGGCGCCATTTCCATCGTTCCGACGCAGCGTCTTTGGCTGATGAACGGCTGGCCCGTCTTGTCGCCCAGAAGCGTGAGGCTCAGCTCGCTGCTCAAGAGGCTGTTGAGGCTATCTCCTCTGACTTGAGGCCTTGGAGGCAGAGGAAGCAGAGGTTGGGAGTGCAATTGATGCTTCCAACAGTGCTCTTCTTGACGCTGAAGATAAGATCAAGAGGGCTGAAGAGATGATCCGAAAGGCAAATCTCCTCTTGTCGAAGGCTACACAATGCGTCGTGAAGAGTCTACGCGGCTTAAGCAGCTCAGGGCTCGAAGTGAGGAACTGGCGGAGCGGAAGTCATCACAGAGGGCGACTTTGGCGGAGATCGAGGCTCGTCTGGCTCAGGCGGTGGACTTCGATGAGGCGGAGCTAAGATCACAGGCGCTGGCCCAGGCTGCTGATGACAGGAGACGAGGCTAGCTTTGCTTGGAGATCGGATCCGATCTTATCATGTACGCCTATAGGCTCCTCCATGTTTCCCATCCTTTTGGAATTTAATAAAAATTCTTTCTTTTGTCGTCTTTGTTTGTTTGGATAATAAGGCATGGCTGTCTGTTGTTCAGAGGTCGTGATGACATAACCAATTGAGATGTTGCCAGTCTCGAGGTTAGCCCATTGCGGGGCTAAAAGGGGAGATACTTGCCTTTTGTAAATGTCAGCAAGCATCGAGATTGAGACTTAGCTGTCTGCTGGTTCAGAGGTCGCAATGACGTAACCAATTGAGACGCCGCTAAGCTCAATGGTAGATGAGACTTGGCTATCTGCCAGTTCAGAGGTCGCAATGACGTAACTGGTTGAGAAGCCACCAAGCTTCATGATAGGTGATACTCGTTTTTTGTAAATGTCAACGAGTATCGAGACCTGTCTTTTGTAAATGTCAACAGGGCTCGGGATTGAGACTTAGCTGTCTGCTGGTTCAGAGGTCGCAATGACATAACCAATTGAGACGCCACTAAGCTCAATGGTAGATGAAACTTGGCTATCTGCCAATTCAGAGGTCGCAATGACGTAACTGGTTGAGAAGCCACCAAGCTTCATGATAGGTGATACTCGTCTTTTGTAATGTCACGAGTATCGAGACCTGTCTTTGTAAATGTCAACAGGGCTCGAGATTGAGACTTAGCTGTCTGCTGGTTCAGAGGTCGCAATGACATAACCAATTGAGACGCCACTAAGCTCAATGGTAGATGAAACTTGGCTATCTGCCAGTTCAGAGGTCGCAATGACGTAACTGGTTGAGAAGCCACCAAGCTTCATGATAGGTGATACTCGTCTTTTGTAAATGTCAACGAGTATCGAGACCTGTCTTTTGTAAATGTCAACAGGGCTCGGGATCGAGACTTAGCTGTCTGCTGGTTCAGAGGTCGCAATGACGTAACCAATTGAGACGCCACTAAGCTCAATGGTAGATGAAACTTGGCTATCTGCCAGTTCAGAGGTCGCAATGACGTAACTGGTTGAGAAGCCACCAAGCTTCATGATAGGTGATATTCGTCTTTTGTAAATGTCAACGAGTATCGAGACCTGTCTTTTGTAAATGTCAACAGGGCTCGGGATCGAGACTTAGCTGTCTGCTGGTTCAGAGGTCGACAATGACATAACCAATTGAGACGCCACTAAGCTCAATGGTAGATGAAACTTGGCTATCTGCCAGTTCAGAGTTCGCAATGACGTAACTGGTTGAGAAGCCACCAAGCTTCATGATAGGTGATACTCGTCTTTTGTAAATGTCAACGAGTATCGAGACCTGTCTTTTGTAAATGTCAACAGGGCTCGGATTGAGACTTAGCTGTCTGCTGGTTCAGAGGTCGCAATGACATAACCAATTGAGACGCCACTAAGCTCAATGGTAGATGAAACTTGGCTATCTTCCAGTTCAGAGGTCGCAATGACGTAACTGGTTGAGAAGCCACCAAGCTTCATGATAGGTGATACTCGTCTTTTGTAAATGTCAACGAGTATCGAGACCTGTCTTTTGTAAATGTCAACAGGGCTCGGGATTGAGACTTAGCTGTCTGCTGGTTCAGGGGTCGCAATGACATAACCAATTGAGACGCCACTAAGCTCAATGGTAGATGAAACTTGGCTATCTGCCAGTTCAGAGGTCGCAATGACGTAACTGGTTGAGAAGCCACCAAGCTTCATGATAGGTGATACTCGTCTTTTGTAAATGTCAACGAGTATCGAGACCTGTCTTTTGTAAATGTCAACAGGGCTCGGGATTGAGACTTAGCTGTCTGCTGGTTCAGAGGTCGCAATGACATAACCAATTGAGACGCCACTAAGCTCAATGGTAGATGAAACTTGGCTATCTGCCAGTTCAGAGGTCGCAATGACGTAACTGGTTGAGAAGCCACCAAGCTTCATGATAGGTGATACTCGTCTTTTGTAAATGTCAACGAGTATCGAGACCTGTCTTTTGTAAATGTCAACAGGGCTCGGGATCGAGACTTAGCTGTCTGCTGGTTCAGAGGTCGCAATGACGTAACCAATTGAGACGCCACTAAGCTCAATGGTAGATGAAACTTGGCTATCTGCCAGTTCAGAGGTCGCAATGACTTAACTGGTTGAGAAGCCACCAAGCTTCAATCAATAGGTGATGGGGTCTCGTTTTCACGAGGGAACCGTTGTCATAGGTTTAATGTTAACATAACAGCGGAATATATGTGGTCCTACCATTCTATGGATGAGAATTGGTAGGTGATTTTGGAGGTCTCATTTTCACGAGGAGAAATGAGGGGACTGCTGTCATAGGTTTAATGTTAACGTAACAGCGGAGTATATGTGGTCCTACCATTCTATGGATGAGAATTGGTAGGTGATTTTGGAGAGGGAATCAAATGGGAGCAGGTCCCTTGGGATTTTAAAGCAAACCCCCAGCTACCAACATGTTTGATATGCTTGGAGAAAGAGAGAGGCTCTCTTTGTGCGCATTCCGGACGCGCGGATCTCGATCAGAGGTGTAATGTTAACTTGATCGAGAGCAAGATCCTTGATTAAGGATAGTACTTCTTTAAGAATTTGCCATTGATCGGCATCATGAGTAGGTCGCCACCTGCATTCATAAGGCGGTATGCCCCGTTTGAATAGACTGTCTCTATTACAAACGGTCCTTCCTATTTAGGCTGAAATTTGCCTTTGGTCTTGTGCGTCATAATCATCGGTCGTCTGACGGCTAAGACCAGGTCTCCTTTATGGAAGATTCTCTGCTTGACCTTTTTATTGAAGGCTTTTGACATCCGAGCCTGATATAGCTCGATGTGTTGCTGAGCTTGTAGCCGCTTCTCGTCTAGGGCTTTGAGCTCTTGAAGACGCAGGCGATCATTGTCTTCTGATGTCATCTTAGTAGTCAAGGCTACCCGTAATGATGGCACCTGGATTTCCAATGGGATGACCGCTTCGCACCCATATACCAGGGAGAAAGGCGTATTGCCTGTCGGTGTCCGAACCGTAGTCCGGTAGGCCCAAAGGCATTCACCGAGCTTTTCGTCCCAATCTCGCTTGTTCGAGGAGACAAACTTCTTGAGCAGCTTGATGATTGTCTTGTTGAATGCTTCTGCTAAACATTGGCGGCAGGATTGTAAGCTGTCGAAGCCATATTCTGAATTCGGTATTTATCGCAGAACCGATAGAATCCTTGGCTTATGAATTGGGGACCATTGTCATGGATGATCCGCCTGGGGACACCAAATCGATGGATGACATGGTGTTTGATGAAGCTAACCAGATGGGAGGTTTTGACTTCGGCCAATGGTATGGCCTCTGCCCATTTTGAGAAGTAATCGGTTATTGCCAGGATAAACCGTGACCTCTTGCCGAAGAGGGGCTAATTGGCCCTACGACATCAATTCCCCACGCTTCAAATGGCCATGAAGCAGTAGTAGGGTGGAGCAATTCCGAAGGTTGGTGTATGAAGTCTGCATGGACTTGGCACGCCTTACACCTTCGTGCATATTGGGTGGCATCGGCTATCATGGTCGGCCAGTAGTACCCAAGTCTGTGCAGCCTGTCTTTAAGCTTTGGACCCGGCTGGTGAGCTCCGCAAATGCCATCATGTGCTTCTTTAAGCACTTCCTGTGCCTCTGAATGGGAAGGCAACGGAGGAGGATACCATCATAGGAGCGACGGTAAAGTGTCTTCAAAATGGGATCATAGTAGAAGCGGGGCGACCTTCGTCTGATGGACGCCGCTTCTTTGGGATCATCCGGGAGTAGATCGTGCAGAGCATAGTCAATGAGAGGGAAGCGCCAATCCCTCGGCTCAAGATCCACGGAGGTATTATGGACTTCTTGGATCCTTAGCATATGCTTGGAGCATACGAGATGCCGGGTTGCGACTGTGAGGTGATACTCTGTGTCGGCCGGTAGGCTAGCGTCGTCGCTAGTGCAGCGAGAGCATCCGCCTTGGTATTCTGAGATCGAGACACATGCCCGATGTAGAAGCCTTCAAATAGGCTAGCCAGTTCGATGGCTGTATGATAGTAAGGCACCAAGTCCTCATGGCGGACTTCATATTCACCTTTTACCTGGCTAATGATCAGTTTTGAATCGCCATAAGTTTCAAGATAGCGTACCCCCATTCCGTGGGCGAGCTGGAGACCAATGAGCAGAGCATTGTATTCCGCTACATTATTAGAGCATGACTCTGTCAAGGAGAACGCTCTGGGAAGGATATGATCCTGTGGGAGATGAACACAACCCCCACTCCAGCAATAATCTTTCCTTTGGGGCCCATCCGCGATGCTCCGTCGAAGAACATCTGCCATACTTCCTCTACTGAGGTTGCATTAGATTCGAAGACCTCATCAGGGATGTCTTCGTGAAGCTTTGAATGTTCCGGGACTGGATGCGCAGCCAAGAACTCTGCAAGGGCTTGACCTTTAACCGCCTTTTGAGGGGTAAAGGTTATGTCGTATTGGGACAATAGCAGTGCCCATTTAGCCAACCTTGAGTTCAACGACCCTGGCTTCGTCATGAGAAGACGTAAAGGGTTTACCCTGGAGATGACATGTATGGTTTGGCCAACCAAATAATGTCGTGTCTTCTGGACAGCGAAGACGAGAGCTAAACACTCTTTCTCAATAGGATTGTACCGAGATTCCGCTCCTATGAGAGTTCTACTCAGATAGTAAATGGCCTGCTCATGGCCATTGTCGTCCTTCTGAGCGAGGAGGGCGCCGAGGGAATAATCCAGGGCTTTCACATAAAGCAAGAATGGTTTCCCTGATGTAGGGCCACCAAGACTGGAGGTTTTGTGAGATACCTCTTAATGTCTTCATAAGCTTCTTGACAAGCTTGATCCCATATGAAGGCAGTACCCTTCTTCATTAGTCGGGTAAATGGTTGGCAACGACCCGATAGATTTGCTATGAATCTTCTGATATAGGCTAACCTGCCTTGTAAGCCTCTGAGCTCTTTGAGGTTCGTTGGTGGATGCATGTCCTGGATGGCTTTGACTTTGTCTGGGTCTAGATGGATTCCTTTTGATGTGATGATGAACCCAAGGAATTTGCCGCTGGATACTCCTAAAAAGGATTTTGTCGGGTTCATTTTCAACTGATGAGCCCGCATTATATTGAACATCGTCCTCAGATCGCGAAGATGTTCATCTTTGCGGCGACTTTTGACAGCAATGTCGTCAACATAGCACTCCACCGTCTTCCGGAGATGATCGCGGAAGATCATGCTCATTGCCCGCTGGTAGGTTGCTCCGGCGTTCTTCAATCCGAAGGGCATTACAGTGTAGCAGTATACCCCAAAGGCGTTCGAAAAGAAGTATGCTTCTCATCGTCGGGATACATCTTGATCTGATTGTACCCTGAGAAGCCGTCCATAAAAGACATCCTCTCGAACCCGCATGTGTTGTCAATCATGACATCAGTGATGGGCAGTGGGAATTCATCTTTGGGACAGGCCGTATTGAGGTCACGGTAGTCGATGCAGATCCGTATTTTCCCATTCTTCTTGAGGACGGGGACTACGTTAGCCACCCAGTCTGGATGTTGTTCCTCCTGGATGAAGCCACAAGCAATGAGCTTATGAACTTCGGCTTCAATAGCCTCCATGATGTTTGGGCGGAACCGACGTTGTTGTTGCTTGACTGGCTTAACGTCGGGCTTGATGTTTAGACGGTGCATAGCGACCTGTGGATCGAGTCCAGGCATGTCTTCATAGCTCCAGGCGAAGACATCTATATACTCTTTTACGAGCATTATCAATTCTTCCTTTTCGATAAGTGATAAGCTTTCACTTATGAAATAGGCTTGGGGTGATCTTGACTGCCCAAGTTGACTTGGATCACCTTGTCTTCGGTAGGTGGCTCGCGCAGCTCGAACCGCTTTTCCCATTGGAGGCTTAATTGCTGGGCCCAAGATTCCTCATCAGCAGCTTCCGCAGGTCCCAATTGACTGCCCGAGGTCATATTCACAGTGAGGCCGTTGAACATTCCTCCTATGCTGATGTCAGAGTCCCATTCGGCAGATGAGTCTGACTGTGATGGAATTGGCTCGTCGTCTTTGACTTGAACCGTTACTGATGATGTGGGTGTAACATAACCCAACCCCCTGCGTGTACTATCATAGTAATTTGCAGGTTTCCCTTTCGGGACAGCATTACGCATCAGACCGCGTCTTCCCTTTCCGAAGTTCAGGCCGCCTGCCTGCTTCAAGTCATATCCCATCTTCTCCATAATATGGTGTGCCGGTTGCGCATAATGGAAGAACTGTGGGGCTTCTGAGTCCGAGCTTGAATCTGTAGGTGCAGGTCCCCGTGGCTGGGTTCTACCGAAGATTATCGGCAACTGACCTTGTTTGGACGGAGGGATCACCAGCGTGGCCCCTTCTATAACCTCCACAGATGTAGTAGTCGAACTTGGCTCATGTACGGGCATGTGCAGAGAGCCATCCATGATGGATTTAATCGACTCGATGCTCGCAGGATAATCAAAAGAAATATTATCATTAATTATCCACTCGCCTTCCTCTTCAGGAGGGATCTTACATCGGGGATCATTAAAGCATGCTACTATTGGCTCGCCAATCAAAATGACTGGCGTGCCCATTTCGGATTCCGAATCCGCCTCATTGCCACTTTCATCACTGTCTGGCAATGGTTCTCCCGGCGTTCCACTAGCCTCTTGATATAGGAGAGCATATGTGAATAGTTTTCCACCCCCTTGAAGGGCTGCTTCTCAGCGAAGACAGTTCGTACTGTCGCATCATCCTCAACATACTTGAAGCACTGATGGAGAGTGGATGGAACGATCCAGTTGGCATGGATCCATGGTCGTCCCAGTAGTAGGTTGTATGATGTGTCCGCGTCAATGACATAGCATGTCACTTCTGACTTCAGGCTTCCGATTCTGCAGCGAAGCCGAATCTTTCCAAGCGGATGGCTGCTCCCGGCGTTAAAACCGTATATTGTAGTGGTGGTCGCAGACAACCTGTACAGTGGTATGCCGAGGAAGTAGAGGAGCCTTTTGGGGATGATGCTGAGCGCAGACCCCGGATCGACTTGTATCCTTTCAATACAGGTTGAACCGATATATCCGGTATAGTACAGAGGTCGATCATGCTTGTTGTCTTTGAGAAGCATATCTTCCGCCGTGAAGGTAATGGCAGGTACCTTTGACTGTGCGTGATGGCACTCTGAGCAGGAAGGCCGCATCTCATCACCAGGGATCTCAGGCATGCATGTCAGAAAGGACTCTGAGTTGGCTAGCGCATCTCTGAGTGCCTCTCTTGTCTCTTTAGAGAGACGAAGGAGCTCGTGTATTGTGATACGAGCCGGGATATTGGCTAAATGGGCCAATATATCAAAGCGAAAGGGCGTGGCTAGCCCTTGGCTTGGTGGTTTCTTCAGCACGTGGTCGAATCGCACCTCCTTAGGTTTTTCCTTTCCCTTGGCTGGAATTGGAGTGGATGTCGGCATTGGTACTGACGCCGTTTGTTGCTGTATCTCGTCAGTAGGCTTGTCATACTGCCTTTGATATGACTTTCCAGACCGGGTGCCCGTCTGTTGAGGCGCATCTGCCTGCGCCGTACAGGCATGCTTTTCTTCTTCAGAATCGCTGAGGGAAGCCGAAGTAAGATTACCATCGTCTGGCAGGACAGAGATGACATTGCAGGACTTGCCCTTTTTGCTGGAGTCCTTCGACGTCTGCTGTACGTCTTGGATGAGGTCAGGGTGTATCCACATAACTTCCCCTGTCTCCAATGTCAAAGGGACGAGACCCTTGTTGTATTGAGTCATGGCTGGAGGATGCCTGACTTCCAACCGCGTGTGGGGGCTGGATAGGTCCCGTCAGGAACTGTGACCTTCTGGGCAGTGCCGAACTCAAGAGTCACCATGTTGGCAGTGACTTTCTTCTGTTCCGTCTTCAATGTGAGGACTCCGGCGTCGACCAAAGCTTGATTCTATCCTTGAGAACATAGCACTTGTCAGTAGGATGGTGGATCATCCTGTGGTAGAGGCAGTATTTAGGGTCGTTTGTACACCCTATCTCATTGGGACGCCGAGCATCCGGTAACTTCATTTTGTTCCCTTTGTGGAGCAGATGGAATATCGTGACCACCTGGTCATCTCTGAAGGAGTACTGCTTCGGAGGAAACTTGGGCTCTTGGCTGTTGACGCCGCCCTTCTTGGCCTTTGACTGCATGTCCCCGGTCAGCTCGACGGACATAATCTCCTTCCCTTTAGCTTGGGAAGACTGCGGGAGATCGCTACGCCCTTTGTTGTTCGCGCCCCATTTGCTCCTAGGGGCGGATGGCTCGAACTTCTTAGCCGATTTCTCGGCTATCTCAGCTTGTTCGACCAATTCCTTCCAAGTATGGGCTTTGACAGCCCCCATGCGGACTTCTACTTGATCCAAGAAGTTGTGCCTGCATGTCTGTAAGAGCATGGGTAATGGCATCCCTGCCGGGCACATCAGAGATAGATTTCTGAATCGCTCAATGTATTCACGGACAGATTCGCCTTTCCTCTGTACAGTGGAAAGGAGCTTGTCCATGGTCACTTCGGTATCATCCTCATAGAAGCGAGAGAGGAACCGAGTTTCCAGGTCGATCCAGGAATTGATAGAGTCCTGAGGAAGGCTTCGGAACCAGTCGAATGCCACCCCTTTCAAGGTGCCGATGAACAACCTAGCCATGATGGCGTCGTTGTTTAGAACATTACCGGTCTGGGACCGGAAATAGTAGATGTGCTGATTGGGTGAGCTCTTACCATCATACGTATGCAACGTTGGTGGTTTGAACTTTGGCGGATATGGCACCGAATCCCACTCCAGCGGATAAGGACGGACTGCCCCTACCTTCTTTAATTCATCCCTCTGAGCTAGGGATGCGATTTGAGCTTGAAGGCCTTTAAGGACTTCGGCATCCAAGGATGCCTCCCTTAGATTTCTCCGTCTTGGGCGGATCATTGCTGAGGTGTCCCTCCTCGTCATGATTGCTCCCGGTATCGTCATCCCGGTTGTTGAGGAGCTGAGCTAGCATCTGTTGGATATTGTCCAGGGCCTCTTGCTGAGTTCTAGAGGTCTGCTCCTGAGCTTCCAAACGCCGACGAAGGTCGTCATTGGCGTTCTCGGCCATATTGACCGATGCTTTGTCCGTCCGTATAGAACTGACTGTTGCTGAAGAGGCATACCCGCTGTCTCCATCTTCTCCATCAGATGATTGGGGTGATCGTCTGGGCTGTGGCGAGATCAGGGTCTTTGAGGAAGAAGGCTGCTCATAGTTATAGGGTATTGCCACCCTAGACCTGGTGTTTCAGAAAACATCTTCTTCACGCACTAAGACTTCACCTAAGCCTGGCAGTAGTCTGGATCTGGGGAGCCGAAAGGGTGTTGTCAGAGGCTTGACTTCTTCCGCGCGGCTCTCGCCCCCTTCCGTCATGTTGACGGATGCAGAGGCTGGATCCGGTGGCCCGTTCCTTTTGGGATGCCTCATCGGGACGCGCGCAGACAGTCGATTAAAGACTGATCGCCGGTATGGAGAAGTGGCGAGGGTCGGTCGTAACCGACACTGCATAGAATGGACCATCACCAACTGGCAGTCACATCGTCGAAGACAGGAGGGAGTAGTCTGGAAATGCTTCAATCTCCGCTTGTCCGCCAAGAATTCTCGCAGGTCGGCCCTGTAGGGGCCTGAACGATCTGGTATATGGGACAACGCATCGTTCCCCTTATTCCTGCGGAAAGGATCAGCACCGCTTAGTGCTCTGGTTCTAGCCTCGCGGCTGTAAACCCGATGAGTACGCCGAGGTACAATAGCCTTGCTTGTGAAGACAGGGATAGCAGTAGGCATTGCTGCTCTAGGTGACGGGATAATCGCCGTCTTGACTTTATGGTTGGCAGCATTGTTGGCGCAGGCGGGCATCTTGCCTTTTTCTTCATAAGAGAGGCGCGGATTTGGCGTGGCTACGCCTGAAGCTTCAGCAGAGGACCTCTGTTTAGGCCTCCATATCCGTTTTGGCAGAGGATGCATAGGTTCGCAAGGAACCTGAATAGCCACAAGCGGGGCTGCGGGGTGTTGGCAAAATTCTGCCTCTGGTTTCTGATTTGAAACCTTGGTCATGAAGACCTTCCCGTGCTTCCGTGCTCGAAGCATCAAGCCACCCCCAGAGAGGACTTCTTCAAATCTTCTTGATCGATCTGGATAACCAGGTTCTCAAAAGTGCAGGATCTGGGCTGCGGACATGTTTCCTTGTTGCGCCAGAGAACTGCGGCAGGTTTGCAGAGAACCTTTTCCGTCTCCGCAGAGACTTTACTTGAAGATTTAGCCAGAGAAGATCTGGCTGCACCGCTTTTCTGAATTCAGAGATAGACCCGAAGGTCTGTTCGTCGCATTGCGACACTTGATTCTCAGCAGAGGAGAATACATTACCCAGCGGAGTCGCCATCTTGTTTTCCATTATTTGCAAAGGGGAAAACTTACAAATAAAAAAGTTTGAGGAGCTAAATTACAAGTATTCTTAAAAAGATTACAAGTAGATCTCCTCAGAGATTCTGGAGAAGTGTGCCGATAGGAGTCTGGTCAGCGCGCGACCACTTTGTCCCTTTGACGATGCGAGCGATGAGATTCCCTTCTCGCCTGGTTCCGGGAATCAGAGAATAGAGAGTTGGTAGAACCCTCTTGCTGCTTCTCAAAATCGCCTTCAATTAGGAATTCCTTCTCGCCTGGTTCCGGAGATTCCTTGAGAAGAAGAACGATGATAGGGCATCAACACCTAGATAGAGAAAGCAATTCTCTAAAAGGTCTCTGAATTCGAGAACGCACGGTGCGTTATGAAGAAGCCTCTGTTGAAGAAGCTGATTGATCGGCCCTTGTGATCAGAAGGCGATTGATGGCTCCTTCCTCTGCAATCCGATCTCTCTTGATTGGTGGTCCTCTCTTCTCTCTGTACCCTGGCGGTTATTTATAGGGAGAGTAAGGGTATAATCGTCCCCTTGAAGATATGGAAACAGGTTGAACCGAATCTGTTTGAATCTGGAAAGTAGCCTTGCTGCGAGGCTAGAATAGCTTCCGCGGAGCTAGAAAATGGCAAGTCGGTTGATCTTTCTGATTTGTTATGATCCTTTCCATATCGTTGAAGGATTTTCCCTGATCCTCTTACTCGTTTCAAGAGAGTCAAGAGATTGTGGCAATCACCTGCCATATTTGAATCCCGATTGGATTTGATTTGCTTGGATCTGATCTCATCAGGAGATTTGATTGGTCAAAGGTTGACCATAGCAGGCTGATGGCGGAGCTGCCCGCTTTGAAGCTCATAGCGGAGCTAGAGGCAATTCCTGGCGAAGTCCGAAAAGAGGCTTTTCGGCGAAGCTGTCAGTTAGCTTCCTGGCGATGCTCTGGATGATGTTAGCCTCTCAAGCGAGGCTATCTCCTTGGGCTAATGTAATGCTATATGCTAGCATTTTAGACCTGCTGAGGTCTGTTTAGAAACAATCCGGGTTCACTGTTCTGCTTGCTGGATCAGTGAGTCCAAACCGCTTTCCTTGTCCCTTGGAGTTGGGTGAAAACTGGTCTTCAGCTTGTCTGTCACTTGTCTTTTGTAAATGTCAACAAGTTTAGACATTGTTTAGACCAATAAGAATCTTGTCTTTTTTAAGTGTCAACAGGGCCGCGTTTTCGCGGCCAGGGTATCGCCAGGTGGCCACACCCTGTTGGTGGGGTCGCCCTAGTTTCACCCTCAGACTTTATCTGGAGTTGGTTTTTCGGTTTGAGTTCCGGATGCTGACGAAATGGCCTTGGATTCTTGGCTTTAACCGATCGATTCTGAGAGGATTCTTCTCAACCGGTTTTCAACCTCTTGATTTTGCCCTGATTTACTGAGTGCGAATTAATTCTGATTTAATTCAGAATTCTGGTGGGCTTTTGGGCTCATTTCTCTTCATCTCCTTGAGGATTGGGCATGCAAATAAAATTAGCATTTAATTAGGACAATGCTGGCTTTTATTCTAAAATAAGTATGGAAATATGATACTAAATATGCAACATTAGCGACCAATCAGTTATCCAAATTAATAAGTGATTTTTTTTAATTCATTTATACTATATATTTTTTCTTTTTATTATTTTTTTGTTTTATGACATTTTAGGTCTTTGTTTTCATCTCAAAAATTGTGTTTGAGTGAAGTGCAAATTATCTAAGGTAAAAAATTCAAGATAAAAGTATCTCTCTAATTTATCTTACTTAGCTTATAATCTTAAAAAAGATCCATTATTTCAACTAGATTTAAGATGTCATAATTAAAACTTTCTTAATTTCTAAGATCATCTTAATTTTGTTAAAAATAGATCAAAACTTCATCTCTTATTTTAAAAAGTTTTTAAAGAAAGGAAAAATCCTAAAAAATCCTATACAAAAGGGAAAATTTCTAAAAGTATCCTAAAAGAAGTGAAAAAGAAAGAAAAGCTAAAAACTTTATGTTAGTAAACTCTCCCCCATACTTATCTCATACATTGTCCTCAATGCATCATGATGTATGTATGCATGAAACAAATAGAGAGGGAAGGAAAATTCACCTCAAGGTGGTGGTTCCGGCGGTGGTTTGATTGGTCCATGAAATGCGGCCCAATCTAATTTGCGTGAAATTCAGAGAAACCAATGAGAGACCTCTAAAATACAACCCACTAAAATGATATATAAATGAATGATTTTTATTTAGAATTTTACTCCATCTAATTTCTAAATTTTCAAAATAACTTCGGTGTCATTATTATCAACACTCTTGTCCCAAAATAGAGTATGAAAAGATAGAATGTTTGATTTGAACTCAGAAAGTATATGAACTAATACTAACTGAGGAATTTAACTTAAGTCAAGTAAAGATTTAGGAGCAAAATTGGTTCAAGAATCGGGTCCAAATCAAGAAGTGGAAATTTGAGTCCACATTCATTTTCCTATAATGGAATGTGACTTTCTAAGATAGGTGATTCAAGTTCAAGAATGATGCGAATCAAAACTGATTCTAAAATATTTCTCAAATCAGATAGCAAAATAGCAGTCAATATTGATTCAGGAATTTGAACTGGATCACAAATTTGAGGATCAAAATCACATTCTTCTCTAAGTTCAATTTCTTTGAAAGAAAAAATTACCAATTTGTCAATGAGACATTCAAAAGTATGAAATTGGTCAAGTTTAATTTGTTGATCATAAAAGATTGGTGATTCAATTTCACGATCGATTGGCACAGGATCCAATGTTGACTCGGGAAAAGCCTGAAATCAGGTAAAAATATCTCAGTCATTATTGAATCAGGAAGTGAAATTGAATTACCAAGTTGAGATTTGAATTACCAAGTTGAGATTCAGGATCGCATTCATGCTCAAGTTCAATCTCAAGGAAAGGATAATTTGCCAAAATATCAACATGATTCTCAAAATTTTGATGTTGGTCAAGCTCAAATGGATGTGCTGAAATTGAATCTTGATTTCCAAAATAACATGAGTCCTAATCTAGATCGATAGAGGTAGAGATATCTGGATTGGTCAAAGATTGATAAGAGTGAGTTTCCTCATTCATATGAATGTTAACCAATTGACTCAGTTGTGTTTCTAACTTATCGATAGACTGGGAAAAAAATTTTGAAATTGTTGTGAGGTCTCTTGCAAGATTTCTATACTCTTTTCTATCTCAGATTTTTCTTCGAATGCTTGTTCTAGAAAGGGAGTGTAGGAATCTTGGTTTTGAAAAAATTGTGAAGATTGTGAGTCCATTTAGTTTTGAGATTGTTGCTCGGACTCACGCAAGAGTTCCTCAGTCAATTCCAAGATGGATGGTTGATTGAAGATATGGGACTGAGTAAGACTCTTGAAAATATTGTGGAATTGGGGAGGCCAACATGTTCTGCAATTATCACTCGGCCTCTTGTAGGTTGGCTTCTATACTCTTTTCTAACTCAAATTTTTTTTCAATTGGTGGTTCTAAAAAAGAAGTATAGAAAGCAAAATTGGGAAGTGAATATTGTGAAAATTGTGAAAATTGTGGACAAGGTGGTTGAAACTTTGACTCGAGAGAGGTGAATCCCCATTGACTTTATGAAAAAAGAAATTATTTTGGAAATTATGTCATAAGATTGGCGTGTGGGTTGTATTGATTCGGATAAGGCCAACCCGGTGTATTTGATTGGTTCATATTATAAAAAGGCAGGTTGGAATTATCCGAATCAAATGGATCGGTGCGAAATATGGATTCATATTAGGATTGAAAGAGTTATCGTTATTAAATTTCATTTCATAAACAATCGCAAACAAAAAAGAAAAGCAAACAAACAAACAAAAAATCAAAACCAAGCCTATACTAGGGTTGACCTAAACTTAGACGATTCCTAACGGTCGATTACCCGAGGGAGATTGTTGTATGAATCCGACCACAAGTTAATCGGCCAGGTAGGGGCAAAATATTGTGGGAGTTATCCGTGCGCAAGAAACGAGCCTTAATTACGCCAAACCACGGTATCTTTGAAGCGTAACCTCTTAATCTCCAACCTTAGACACCGATTTCACAAGAGTAAAATTCAAACAAGTTTCACTCTCGGTCAATCTCTTAATGAATCCGAGATGTCCCTAGGAGCCAATGTCTATCAATTTTTATTAGGGCTTGGGTTGTGTGAGTGAGGAGGTGGTTTATGGGCTAAAGAAGGGTGATGAAATCCCCACCTTATCTAGTATGGATTTTATCATTAAGTTCAATTCGTGCAAGTGTGCAATATAGACATAAATATAACACAAAGTGAGTAAATCATCCACGTGTTTGTCCTATGCTATATGTAATGTCATATATACACCTCAGTCCATATCATAACAACATAACAAAATACAGTATATTGGAATTGAATTTGATACGTCCCTAAATGCAAATGTCTAAACCGTTTTAAAAGCGTCCAAATACCGTATTTTAGTTCTTAATTTATTATAGTGTGTAGGAAATCAAAGAAGAAAAATAGCAGCAGCAATACAACAATATATGCAACTTGCAAGAACCCTGCAAAAGATGAAGTCAAAATATCACAAAATTATCGCGTTTTCGTGGCTTTTCTTTGAATTCCACGTCACAATTAGAGAAGCAGGGTCCCTGCTTTCTAGAGCAGGGACATGCAAGCAAAAGGAGAGTTCTACAATGTTCAGTTTCTACAAAATTAACCTGTAGACCAAAATAAAGAAAAAAAATGTTAACAAAAATGTGAAATCAAAGTCATTCTCATCTCCGGCAACGGCGTCAAAAATTTGTTTGAGGCGAAACCAGCACTCGAAAATGTGTGTTTTATGAAATCAATGAAATTATATATGTGTGTGCTAATGTTCCCTCGATAATTTCGTTATAACATTGGCTCAACGGGTCGAATCCACAGAGAAGGGAGGCGATAAAAGTATTAACAGTTTTTGTTCACGTGTTATATTAACAATTCTTTTTTGTTAAAGAAAGAAAAAAGAAAGAAAAGAAATTCAGAAGTGATAGATGAAGAAGGTGATGAAACAGCGATGTGAAAATAAGAGAGAGTGATGGTGAAGAAAATGAAACAAAGGCAAACTAAGAAAGCGGTGAAGACATCGATAAGAAAATGATAAAAAAGGTTTTGAAAATGATTTTTAAAATAAGATAAAAGAAAACTCATGGTTACTGACTACTAATTTCTCTACTAAACATGCTAACCTCTTAGTGATAGTTGTCTCATATGGATCCTTAGACATCACTAGTCCTTGGCTTCAAGAGACGATATGTAACAGTCCCAGTATCTAAAATCCTCAATTTACATAACATCCATTTAAGCCGACCCAATTATTAAAATCATTTCCAATTTCTTAAAAATTTCAGTAGCATCTCCCTTGTAATTACTGGTCGGATACGATATCCAATACAATATAATAATTTCGGCTAACATCAGCCTATTTATTCGCAATCCAATCATATAACTGAACTCAAAATCATTCAGGCAATCATGAAGATGTTTCGGCTTGACATCGCCTACTTATGGAGAAACATAACAACATAAGCTCTAGAGTACCCCTCCCGACATCTATAAAAATTCAGAAATGATAAATTCCCACTTATCACGATCATCATATTGATAATACACTTCTTGATATCATAACCCAATAAATTATATCACAACCCAATAAAATTATATCTCAAATGCCAACTTGAAATGAAACTACTACAACAGTTCTCTACATATATATATGTAAAAGATTAACCATCTATCCTATGACCAACATGTATCATCAACAAGCACAATTTCCAGAAGTACAAAGATTGGAATGATTCAGGACGAACCCCGCGCAGCATAACCCTGACCCCTGCCTCAAAGCAACCTGCAATATACCAGTCTGTTGGGGAGTGAGCTCGATAGCTCAATGAGTAGAGTAGGAAAAAATCAGGAAATGATAATATGTCAATGAGAAGTATGAATATTCGAGTAATAAGAGAAATCTGAAACAGTAAGAAGACAAGAATCAGAGGCATCCCATGGTTTAATAATCAAGCCCCCGGTCTCTAAAATTTCTGGGGACGATCAAACTCTTATGATCGTACCTCCCAATTCCTTTCTTAGATTTTTCGTCTTTCCGTGTGATAAGATTTATGAGTTACATAAACAAATTTTCTCGTCTTATGAGTACATAGTGTGTGTTACTCACGTATTTTGTATTCCACGCTATAATACACTAACCCTAATAGTTATGCCATAAACCTAGTTTATGCACTCTGATAATACATACATCACAAGTCATACTTGTATAATATATAATCGTATCATACTTCTCATAATACAGTATCGCATCACACTTCATGTAATGCGTGGATTAACCTGTATACTTTCACACAATTTACAGTATTTTATTTCAATCAGTTAAATCTGTATTCTGATATTTTCATTATCATATACGATAACACATCCAACATACCCCTAGTGCCACACGTACACATATGTATCACACATAACCATTCATTCTCAATCATTTGTAAAGATGCAATTATATGTATATCATAGCACCGTCTTCGCACTCCACCAGTGCAATACAGGTCCCTTCCTCCCAATATGATATATAACACCATTTTCGCACTCCGCCCGTGCAATACGGGTCTCTTCCTCCGGATATATGTATATAGCACCGTCTTCGCACTCCGCCTGTGCAATACGGGTCCTTTCCTCCGTACACAATGTATATATATAAATACGCACAATATCAGCGCATCCAATTCCATAAGATTCATACATCATGCACATCATTTCATGCATAGAAGTAATCATACTCTCAATTAGTGTTTATCTGTTAGATTATATTCTTATAAGAATATTCACACAAATTGTTTAATCAGAACATGTCACCCATGTATATTATGTACATAAATCAAGTGATAAATACTCATCATATTCATATCAATCATAACGATTTCTATTCAGTAATGTACATGTCATTGCCCTTGTACACCATATTCCAAAATTCTATATTAATGCAACACTTATTACAAAAGATGTGTTCAATTCTAAGCCTGCCTTACTATCCCTTTCATGGTGAATATAAATTAAATATTAGTTCAGTGTCTAATACTCGCAGACTATCCACGTTTAGTGTACGTACCATTTACCGCAATAGACACTCTTCGACCATAAGATGGTGAAGCTATCCCTTTTTCCTTGTAACATTGTATATATGTGTATATATATGATATGGGTACTTTCTATGTGATGCTCTAAATAGATTTTGAATAGAAGAACGACCATGATCACAAGGTTTTACATATACATAACAACCATAGGTAGGAACATATGTATATATGTCGAATACCCATATTTCCCACTTTCCAATCTTTCTTTTACGGGATTTCTAAACATCCATTATTACGCCCACTTAACTTGGTCATCATCTCAAATAATCAGTTTATCCCCTTTAATTAGAATAATTTGAAACGTCACAATTTCTGTTTAACCCATGGCGCATTTCAAGACATTATACTCAAAAAAAGAAAGGGGACTTAATAAGAATTGATAAGATATAATACATATGATTGAAAGTAATCATTTCAAGTATGTCTTAAATTTGGTTACATTATAGAGCACATACTATCTGTATGCAAAGGTATTACTTGCTCAAACATTCTGGCTAGACGGATGGGTAAGTTGAGACTATAAGGAGAAGCGAATGTCTCACACATGCTTGTTAATTGGAATACAACTTTTTAATTGGAATACAACTTTCTTGATTTAACGTACAAGTTAATAAGGCCTAACAATCCGTTATTACTTAAATTCCTTCGACACGATGTAATAATGTGGTCGCAATCAAGATTATATATATCTATAACAACTATTCTCACTTATTCATGGATTGAGTTGAAACTGTTTGGATTCCCGTCAGTACTGATCTTAATACAACCAATCCTATCACTCTGATTTCCCAATTTTACAATAAGAAAATCTTTCCTTTCAATTTGTATTCATGTTCACTCATCTATTAGTTTATTGCAAATATAATTTAGTGCTGACCATTAACTTGTCTATTTATCAGTTAATTAAAATTGATAGGACTATCATCTTCACCAGTAACTTTCGGCGTTTTAGAAATTTCCACTGACTATATGCCAATAAATACTCTATTCATAGTCCAGTTTATTAGACCATAGAAGGGATTATGTGTTAGAGTGAAATATGTCTTTTGGGTTTATAACACAATAATTCCCTATTTCTAGTAAAACTAAAGCAAATTTGAGTCTGAGGATAATTGTCAACATACCGAGTGTACATGCAACACCGTTTATGAGACATTACTATAAAGGGGGTCGATACTTTAGTAAATAGGTATGATATACCCGTGTTCATAACATGCGCTACTGAAAGAATGTGTTTAGTTCTAAACTTAGCACAATATGCTAACATATAAATTCCAATAACTTTCACATAGATCCCACCTAAATATGTTTCATCGGATCTGACTTCCCTAACAATCAAAGATGTTTTTATCATAACTCCTATTTTGATATAAGAATAAGACACAGAGACTTCTATTAAAATTTAGACTTACTGATCTTTCTAACGATATATTACATGACCAGCTAAATTCGCACGAACAGCCCTAGTAAACAGAAAATCTTTTAGACATTCAAAATTCTGCAACTTGGTACTTTCGACTAGTTGTCATGTTTCAGCGATAATTCCCAGCATAGACCTTTGATTAGGACACCGTAAGAGCCGTTGGAAAGTATACTCGATTTTCTTTCCAACGGTATATACATGACCTATTTCCTTTTAAATATCATTACAAAAGAAACCCCAAGTTTCAGGTTTCAGATCTGGACAGACTTTAACAGCTTTGTATTACTATTTCAAAAGTGTTTTGAATGAAACAAATTCTCAACTTTTCCTTTTATTTCTTCATTTAAATTAGATCATAAGTAAGTTATGAACTTAAGTATTTAGACTTTTGATCATAAGCAATTTTTATAAGAACATTCATAATTCTATCACTACTTAATTTATCATTATCCTATCTTTAAACCACCTCCAACTTCATATTTTAAATCATATCATAAAAATTTCTTTTTATCTCACTAACATCACCAAGATCAAATTTTGATTTGATTTCATAGTTATTATGTAAGAATGACAAGAGGCTCAACCGTCACAAGTGTAAGAAACTTCAAGACTCTCAATCTACACTAATGGTTAGGAGAGATTTATAAACTTGATCTCACCCATCTGTAACGGCCCGAGAATTTACTATACTAATTTGACTCTTAGGATTAATCTTATTTTTTAATAACACATTGATCGTTACTTGAACTTTTAATATAATGTCACTCAAAATTTTGGCTTTACCTCGCCTACTTAAAGATAACCGATACCAACCTCAGATTTCACAAGACATAATCATATACATAATACAAGAGAGTATGTTTCTTGATAAAAATCAAACCAACTCAAACCATAATCCTTCTTTGAACACTATGCTTTCACATAGGGTTATTAGTTTGTTGCCAAGAGGCTAAGTTGCATATTATTATAAGAGAGTTACATAACTACAAGAAAAAGTTCTACCATAAGATAAGAATTAGCAACACCTAGCAAGTTCATCATACATTAGTCCAATAATTCTTTTAAGAATTTGATTCAATTTAAGAAGGAACTGTTGGCCCAAAGGCCTTCCACCCTAGTTTTGATGATGATTAACTCATGTAGTTATGTTTACTAATAATCTTGTGTTGTTTAAGTTTCAGATCATTAACCAAGATATTAGTTGGTGATTAGCTTCAACAAGGTGTTTAGAAGCTTTTCATGGTGATTCCAGGGCCAAAGCTTCAAGATCATACCTTGCCTAGCTCATGGATCACGGTGTTTGTGGATCGAGTCGCCTTGAAGATGAAGATCGTCAAGAAGACTTAAGTATCCATAGTTTAGTGTGTTTAGATCCAATTTGTAAAGCTTAGTATAGTTGATATGCTCAAGTGCACAACACACACGTTTTTATGTTTGGTTTTTGGTTTTCATGAATGATTGATCAAAACAAGTTTACATGGTTTATATGTATAATAGATGTATTCTAGTTATACATACATGCTTACACTTCCTATACAAACTTATTTTGACTATCTTATTCATGTATTGAAAAATCAAATTTGATAAAAAATACAAGTTTTGTTTTTGATAAAATTTGCAAGACTCTAAAATGAATTAATATGATTGATATATGTCTTGAAATTTTTATCACTTGTTTGTGTTTCAATATAAAATATTAAAATAAGTTTTGTGGATTTTTAGAAGACTTAAAAGATTTTTTTCAAAATATTTTTAAACTGTTTTTCTGACCCAGTTTTCTGTTCCAGGCTTCAACCAGTCGACTAAGTCAGTTTAGTAGTCGACTTGGGATGAAGTCGGTCGATCGGGTTGGTCGACCGACGTACACAGATCTGTGCACGTTTGGCAGCTCTAGGACGGTCGACCAGGGCGGTCGACCGGGACTGAGAGCAGTGCTCTCTGTTTGTTTGGGTCGACCGTGCTGGTCGACCGTGTTTGCCCAACGGTCACAATTCTGACCGTTGGCGGTCGACCGGGCCGGTCGACCGTTAGCCTGTCAGGCTGCCACATCAGCCTAACGGCTAGTTTTCTGATGGGCCTATATAAACCCCAATTCTTTGAGATTTTGGCTAAGGTTTTAGAGACAAAATTTTCAGACTTTCTCTACTGTTTTAAAAGAGTTTTAAAAAGAGTTTTGTGCCAAAAAGATTTATCTTTGTATTGTTTTGGGTTTTAGAAAATCAAAGAAAACTAGGCTTTGGGATATTGATTTGATCTTTCATTTTCTATCATTTACAAGAGATTTCCCAAGTAGTTTTTCTTTGTTGCTTGTTTCCAAAAACACCTTGATTCCACACTTGAGCCTTATCTTCTATCCTAGTCTATTAGGATCTTGTTTTGTGAAAAAGAGAAAAGAAAAGAGAGATTGTTTGTGGTTGAAAGAAACCACTTGTTGTACACCCTTATTCTTGTTGTATCCCTCTTTGGTAGAGGTGATCGGGTGATTGGTTTGCTCCCTCTAGTGAGAGGTGGAGTTTGTTTGTATATCCCTCTTCGGTAGAGGTGATTGGTTGTTGTATTGGCTACGGGCCTACCCCTCGGTTGTGAGGTGGTTGTTTGAGAGAGGAGTTCGGTACTCCCTTGTTGTAAAAATCCTTCTCGGTGAAGGTTCCCTCGGTGGGAGTCCTCGGTGGACGTTATAGTGGATTGGAAATCCTACACGGTGGTGTAGGCGAGGATGTAGAGCTAGGGGCTCGAACCTTGAAACATATCTTTGCCTTTGCGTTTGATCCAATATCTCTCAACTCTCTCTCTCTCTTTATATTGTGCATAGCATCATTCATATCATACATATCTATTTGCTTGTGTTGTCCTTGCACTGATTCATATTGCTTATTCATTATATGCTTGGATTGATTGTGTGTGTGCCTCACTTGCACTTAACCACAAGAGCTTCACATAGCACCTCAACCCATTCAAGAGGAATCAAGAGGAGTTAGTCCAGAGCCCTTCACGGGGAATTCGGCTACACTTGTGAGTTGTATTAAGTGTGTTGCAATAATTTGCATTAGCTTCCGCATTTAGCGCATTTAGTTCCTAGATTAGCACTTACACCTATTCACCCCCCCTCTAGGTGTTTTTCAATTGGTATCAGAGCTAGTGCTCCTGATACTTAGCTTAACATCCTAGGAGTGAGATCCATTTGTTTGCTAATCTACATTTGCATTTGCTTGTTTGCACACATATAGTTTGGACCCATGGACTTCATGACCCACCTATGTTTGACCCTTCCAACATCATTGTTTGGAAGGTTAGGATGTCCGTTTATTTACAAACCCTAGGACATAAAGTTTACCTTTCCATTACCAAGGAATCCTACCTTAGTGATAGCAAGCATATAGGGGCCAATGCACAAGCCCTTGAGGCCATTAGAAGCACACTTCCTAAAGATTATCTTATGCGTGTTTCTAACCTTGATTCCGCCTTTGCAGTGTGGAATTTGTTGACAACCACCACCTCCAAGCTTCAAGTGTCAATTCAACAAGAAGAGGAATCTAGTGGAGATGAATCCGAGCCACAATAATGCTATACGATCCAAGGAATGACTCCCTTGAGGTACACTCGGAAACCCACTTAGACGATAATGAGTATGCTAGTTCTTCATGTGATGATTATGATGCCCATGCCTTAAATGAAGAACTATCTATTGTTGTGAAAAATTGATTGAAAAGTATAAAATTTTGAAAAGAAAAGTCTAGGCCTTAACAATGATAATAAAGATTTGTTTTCTAGACTTAATATGATTTTGCAAGAGAAGATGGAGATTTCTAATGAAAGGGATTCATTGAAATCTCAACTTGAACTTGCACTTAAAGAAAATGAGTTTTTAAATCTAAAAATGATTGCCATGCTATTTTGAAGAAAAATGAAAACTTGTCTTCTAAAGTAGATTTTGTTTTAAAAGAAAATGTTGCTTTGAAAAATAAAATTATTTCTATTTCAAATGAGTTGAATGTTTGTTTAGATAAAAATATTGTTTTATAAAATAAAATTGATACACATGTTTGCCATGCTAGGGTAGTATCACACACTTCACTATTGCATGCCACACTTCTTCTTCTAGAATTAATGATGATATTTGTTTATTAAAGAAGAGTGTTGATTGTTTAGGCTCCACTTTGAGCCAATGTGTTGTTGGGCATACACGTTTGGAAACTTTGTTTCGAAGAAACAAGTTCCATCTATTATTCATGCACACCCTCCACGGCATACACATGCTCCTCACGGACACCATCATCACATGTATGCTCATGTTTACACTTGTACACATTGTGGACGTAAGGGCCACCTTGTTAAATTTTGTTATGATAGATTACATACTCCTAATTTAGCAAAGAATTTTGTTTGGGTTAGAGAAGGGACTAACCCCCATGGACCCAATAAGATGTGGGTACCAAAGACCACCCCTCCTTTATTTGATGTAGGTGTGGGCTCTCACATGACGTGAGAGTGATGACACTTTGGAGTGGATGCGTTCCGAGCTTCATGGAAATCATATGGATGCATCACTTTCAAGGGAAGGTTTGGTGGGGATGACCACCATGTTTTGGAGACAAGGAAAGTTGCCTTCTAGGTTTTGGTAACGATCCCTAACTCCTATTTATTGTTTACATGCTTTTCATATTCATTGTTTATAGCATGTTTCATTGTTTAGTGATTAGTATGAAAATGCCATGATTATTAAATCCTTGACATACGTGTTTAGCATTTTGAGACACCCATGTTTAATATGGACCATTATTTTAGTGTTCTCACCCTTGTTTAGCTATCATATTTATCATAGGTTTAATAACATGTGAATTTACATAATAATCATGTTTAAAATTTATCATGATGATTTTATCTTATTTTGATGCTTCATGTTTTGAATATGTGTTTGAATGTTAGTTTTCATTAAGACTAGGTATATACTTGTGCATATAGTGGGCCACAAATAAATCTATATATGTTTGGGTTTGATTGCTTATTTGAACCCATTAGATGTGCTAGTATAGTCTAGTTTTGATGATTCATACATTTTAAACTTGTATTCCTATTTTTGGATTTGTTTTATGATTGTGTGTTTCACTTCATGTATATGTTTGTATTGCCAAACTTTAAGATATACATGTATACCCCTTGAGTCATTTGCCTTTCATGCAAATCTATAAATGGACTCAATTGTATTTAAGGATATGTATGTATACTTATTGTGTTGACAATTCATACATATACCTTGAATTGAAATTTGTTTTAATGAAAATTTAGTTTTTCATGCTTTATGTATTTATGTTTAAACTTCATGTATATGTCTATCTTGTCCAAACTATTAGATATACATGTTTATCCTTTTGTGCCACGTGCCTTCATGCATATATCTTTGTGGACTCGTTGTGTTTGGATATGTATGTATACGTTAGTTTGTATAAGACATACATATGCCTTGAAGATTAAATAGTTTTTGATGATTTTCATGTTTTCTTATTTAAAGGAATATTGATCTAAATTGTATATTTTCATGATCATGTTCTTCACATTGTATTTGTACACTCACATTTCTTATTTACTCATGTGTTTTGTTTTCATGAGTTATATTTATGCTTAATTGGCTTAGAGTGTTGATTATCATGTGGATTTTATGTTTCATGAAAAATAATTTATTTTTATTCCTTGCTTGAAGGATTTCGTACTAGTTTAAAAGATTTTCCATTAACTAGTTACGGTATTCTTCATTTTGGTAGAGTTTTTCAAACAAAGTTTATTTTTCAAATCTATTTTTGAAAACCCCTACCCTTTATGGGAGGATGGATGGGAGTCCATACCTTGTTCGTTTATATTGAAAATCTTTTTAAACTTGTGCATGAGATGGGAGGTAGTTATATGAGTTATACCATACTTTTATTGTTATGTCAATTGGTATCATTGAACTCTTTCAATTGGTATCAATTTGATCCTTTTGTATACTCATATGTTTATTGTGTATGTACATTTTCAATTGGTATCATCTATTGGTGATTGGTACTCATTCTATTTCATACACATATACTTGTTTTATTTGTGCTATTATATTTCTATATCTTAAGCACAAATTTTGTTTATGCTAGAGTTTGAGTTTCAACTTTGTTTCAATTGATTTAGCTTTCAATTGGTATTCGTAATTCAAACCTTATTTTCCAATTGATTTTTCAATTGATTTTTTTAAAAAAAAAAACTATGCGTAGGATTGTTAAAATAAAAGTATCCATAGTTTTTGTTGGTATTTCATAAAGGGGGAAAAAATTCGATTTTCATATTTCAATTGGTATTTAGTTTTCCACTCCCTTACTTTATGATAGAAAATAGTCATTTCAATTGTTTATATGACTTAAAAATAATAATATACTATCTTTTGATATCAAGATGTCTTGTGTTTTAAATTGGTATCTAAAAATTTTGTCTAAAGAAAAATATTCAAAATTTTGATTTGTATTGACTATATGCAAGGAGAGCTTAACATCTCTTCCACATATAGATTCATGTTGAGTGTATTTTGTATTGAAGAGCTTAACATCTCTTTTTATGTGGTACACGTGTGTAGGGAGAGCTTCACATCTCCTCTTATGCATTACATAATGTGTGTTATGTGAATTAACATCCCTCTTTCATGTAATGCATATGTGTAGGGAAGCTAACTTAGCGTCTTCCTCTTCATGAATGTATATAGCATATAACATTTATTAATCTTTATTTACTTTCAATTGGTATCAAGATGCTTCATTTACATATTTTCAATTGATATCCTAATTGATTGTCACCCCTTATTGACCTTATTTTTGTTTTTAGACAAAAAGGGGGAGAACATTATTTTATTGTTTTGATTGACAAAAAGGGGGAGAAAGATTTTTACCCCTCATTTTTTTGTTTTGATTGTTTGCCCCTTTGTTGATGATTGACAATAAGGGGGAGAATAATTTGTGTTTATATATGCATACTTATGTTTTTGCATATATTGAGTTTTATTGGTATCTAGAGCATCTAGTGTTTTTGTCAATGTTTTATTAATTTAATTGGTATCTAGAACTTCTAGAATATGTTTATGTGTTTTATGCATGTTGATGCATACATGTTTATGTACATTCATTGCGTATCTTTTGTTTATTTGTTTATGCATGAGTTAAGGGGAGCTTCTTTGAAGCTTAACTTTAATCCATGCATATATAACTCCATGAGTTTTGTCATCATCAAAAAGGGGGAGATTGTTGGCCCAAGGCCTTCCACCCTAGTTTTGATGATGATTAACTCATATAGTTATGTTTACTAATAATCTTGTGTTGTTTAAGTTTCAGATCATTAACCAAGATATTAGTTGGTGATTAGCTTCAACAAGATGTTTAGAAGCTTTTCATGGTGATTCCAGGGCCAAAACTTCAAGATCATACCTTGCCTAGCTCAGGGATCACGGTGTTTGTGGATCGAGTCGCCTTGAAGATGAAGATCGTCAAGAAGACTTAGGTATCCATAGTTTAGTGTGTTTAGATCCAATTTGTAAAGCTTAGTATAGTTGATATGCTCAAGTGCACAACACACACGTTTTTTATGTTTGGTTTTTGGTTTCATGAATGATTGATCAAAACAAGTTTACATGGTTTATATGTATAATATATGTATTCTAGTTATACATACATGCTTACACTTCCTATACAAACTTATTTTGACTATCTTATTCATGTATTGAAAAATCAAATTTGATAAAAATACAAGTTTTGTTTTTGATAAAATTTGCAAGACTCTAAAATGAATTGATATGATTGATATATGTCTTGAAATTTTTATCACTTGTTTGTGTTTCAATATAAAATGTTAAAACAAGTTTTGTGAATTTTTAGAAGACTTAAAAGATTTTTTCAATATTTTTAAACTGTTTTTCTGACCCAGTTTTCTGTTCCAGCTTCAACCAGTCGACTAAGTCAGTTTAGTAGTCGACTTAGGATGAAGTCGGTCGACCGGGCCGGTCGACCGACGTGCACAGATCTGTGCACGTTTGGCAGCTCTAGGACGGTCGACCAGGGCGGTCGACCGGGACTTAGAGCAGTGCTCTCTGTTTGTTTGGGTCGACCGTGCCGGTCGACCGTGTTTGCCCAACGGTCACAATTCTGACCGTTGGCGGTCGACCGGCCGGTCGACCGTTAGCCTGTCAGGCTGCCACATCAGCCTAACGGTTAGTTTTCTGATGGGCCAATATAAACCCCAATTCTTTGGGATTTTGGCTAAGGTTTTTAGAGACAAAATTTCCAGACTTTCTCTACTGTTTTAAAAGAGTTTTAAAAAAGAGTTTTGTTGCCAAAAGATTTATCTTTATATTGTTTTGGGTTTTTAGAAAATCAAAGAAAACTAGGTTTTGGGATATTGATTTGATCTTTCATTTTCTATCATTTACAAGAGATTTCTCAAGTAGTTTTTCTTTGTTGCTTGTTTCCAAAAACACCTTGATTCCACACTTAAGCCTTATCTTCTATCCTAGTCTATTAGGATCTTGTTTTGTGGAAAAGAGAAAAGAAAAGAGAGATTGTTTGTGGTTGAAAGAAACCACTTGTTGTACACCCTTGTTCTTGTTGTATCCCTCTTTGGTAGAGGTGATCGGGTGATTGGTTTACTCCCTCTAGTGAGAGGTGGAGTTGGTTTGTATATCCCTCTTCGATAGAGGTGATTAGTTGTTGTATTGGCTACGGGCCTACCCCTCGGTTGTGAGGTGGTTTTTGAGAGAGGAGTTCGGTACTCCCTTGTTATAAAAATCCTTCTCGGTGAAGGTTCCCTCGGTGGGAGTCCTCGGTGGACGTTATAGTGGATTGGAAATCCTACACGTGGTGTAGGCGAGGATGTAGAGCTAGGGGCTCGAACCTTGAAACATATCTTTGCCTTTGCGTTTGATCCAATATCTCTCAACTCTCTCTCTCTTTATATTGTGCATAGCATCATTCATATCATACATATCTATTTGCTTGGTTGTCCTTGCATTGATTCATATTGCTTATTCATTATATGCTTGGATTGATTGTGTGTGTGCCTCACTTGCACTTAACCACAAGAGCTTCACATAGCACCTCAACCCATTCAAGGGGAATCAAGAGGAGTTAGTCCAGAGCTCTTCACGGGGAATTCGGCTACACTTGTGAGTTGTATTAAGGGTGTTGCAATAATTTGCATTAGCTTCCGCATTTAGCGCATTTAGTTCCTAGATTAGCACTTACACCTATTCACTCCCCCCTCTAGGTGTTTTTCAGGAACAATATTACTCAAAAATTAATCTTACATATCTCTCAAATGAAAGCTTCATCACCATCAAAGTAAAATGTGAGATTGAAATTGTAAGGTTTGAGACCTAAACCAAATCTGAAAATTTATAGACTCCATCATTACATGATATACCCTATCATGCAACCTCTTTAGCCATCAATTTTATGCAATTGGATTTACTCATAATCTCAAGATCAAAATTAGACCACTACATACTTTAATAGGTCATGAAATTTAAAGAAAAGTTAGATGAATAGATCAAGAGAAAGTCCTTTCAAAATCAAGAGATCAAGATCTACGAATCATGCTTGAGAATGAGAAAAAAAAGAAACCCACTCACCGACATCCGACTCCGACTGGCCGCCGTCTGGCCGCCGCCTGGCCGGCCTCCGCCGCCCAGCCGCTGCCGCCCAGTCGCGACCTGGCCGGCCGCCGCCTGGCTGGCAGCCTCCGCTTGGCCTGTACGCTCGCGCAGTTCCAGATCCAAGGGGAGAGAGGGAGAGAAAGAGAAGAGAGGAAAAGAAAGGGAGAGAAATAGAGAGTAAGAAATAGAGATGAGTTTCATTTGGGTTTCTAGGGTTTCTTTTTTCATGAAGGAATCCTCTCTAGGATGAGGATGAAGAGATGAATACTCTCTTAACTCTTTTAAGATCCCTACCCCAAAATTTTACAAGTTTGCCACCCCTTTCATCCAAGTGTCCAATCCTCCAAACAAGAAGATTTAGGCCCTTGATCTCTCCTCTCATGCACACCTACTCCCTCCACTAGCAATATATATATATATATATATATATATATATATATATATATATATATATATATATATATATATATATATAATTGTTATGGTTGTATTTTCTTGGTAAATACATGTATTTCAAGTATAATACTAGTATAATCCTCACATTGAAGTACTAGTTGCATAATAACTATGGTGTAGGTATATTCATACATACCACTTGACATTTTTAAAATTAAATTGAAATTTATTACACACTCAATCAACTTAATAACACAAGATTTATATTATTAATCAGGGTTTAATAATTCGGGGTGTTACACGATACAAAGCATGGCTCATAAGATTGTTATTCCACATTCAAACAACACATCCATACCACATAACAAATTACAAGGTACTATTAAATCATCATAACCGGTTAGAGGTGAGCATGAAATAAAGTTACATTTAAAAGTTAGCAAGTCAGTGGGTTAGATGTTAGAAATGTTAGAATGTTAGAATCCATCATCATGAGCCATCAATGGCTCTTACAAGAGCAAGACCTTGTAGAGGCTATTAGATTCATGTGGATTATCAAGTAAGTGGTTAGATGGTTAGTGGTTAGTAGTTAGATTGCCATAAGAAGAAAAGTTAGTTAAGCATCATGTAAAAGATGGAGAGGATTACAACAGAGAAGAAAGGAGACACATTTACATATATTGTCATCATCTATTATATCAATATCTCTCTATCTCTCTCTGAGTCAACTCAGTCCTAATACATGATCTATAAAAGAAATAAAATACAAAATAAAAAAGAAGAAAAATCCAAAAGGAGAGAAAACCTAGCCTATTTTCAATCTGCTTGCGTTTCGGCCAAACCCTACAGTATTTGTAGGCAAAAGGAGGTTCCAGAAGACGAGACGAGGCCACGCCTCAAAAATCGGCGCGTAGGCCCACCATAGAGTCGAGAAAACGTGACCTTAGCCGCATGTTCTTGGCGATACCAGGGACCTGGGTCCCTGATTTTGGTGCGTGGGTTCGTTTCGCTTCGGGGACCATCCAAATATGCTCGGATTCGGTTATTTCTATCCAAATTCTCGTCTGACGTGCGCAAGGGTATAGGTTCAATGTATCTTCTAAAAGCTCCCTTACGTGGCCTCGAAGAAATGCGAATTTAATTACCCGAAAATGAGTTTAATTTAACTCTTATTACCCTTTTGCCCTCCTTGTCTTGATTATCTGCAAGAGAAACCAAAACACTGTTTAAACTGACATTTTATTCATAAATCAGTAGGAAAATTCGATGAAGAACTGTAGGCTAATCAATCGTCTGCTCAACTATTTGTGACTTGTCTTTTAAAGTGTCGACAAATTAGGCATTATGCGAACCAGTTAGAGATTTATCTGGGAATTTATCTTTTAAAAGTGTCAACAACTTCACCACTTAAAGTCAAAATCACCACTTGGCTAGCTATTCGAGATAGGCTGCCTACTGGGACTTGTTCAGATGTCAAATCAGATCACTGTCCATATGTATCTTCTGTGGTAATCATCTTGAATCCTCCAACCACTTCTTTTTATTTTGTGACTTTGCTCGAATAATATGGGGTCCTATAGTGTTCCACATTGACCTTCTGTCTTGGCCTACGACTCTTTGTTACATGTTTGAGGATTTGCGTAACACTTACATCCATAGCGCTTATTGGAAGACCTAGGATATCTGTGGCCAAACTGTAATGTGGTCTATTTGGTGCGAGTGCAATTCAAGGATATTTTCTCATAAATGTCTCTCTGTCGAAGATATTGTTCAGCGTAATCTTTTCTATTCCGACTTCTGGTGTATATCTTATTTAATATTGTACTTTTCTCTTTTTTTTGGCTTTTTATTCTTTTTTTCTCTCTTTCCCTCGCTTGATGAGGAGATATTTTTCTTTTTCATTTCTCTCTTGTAATTTTCTCTTCTTTTTCTAATAATCTCTGACTGGACCCGTGATCCTGTTTTTCCTATCTTCCAAAAAAAAAAAAAAAAAAGCAAAGTTCCAATCAATCTAGTCTTGGGCAAACCTTAGACAATGTAAAACTCCCTCAAGGAAATCCCATCGCACCCTATCGGGCCTTTTCCATATCAAGTTTTGCCAAGAAGCATTGTTTCTTATTTGTTGCACTGTATGTAATGTATTTCCAAATTTCCTGAATAAAGCAAGATACTATCAACGACGTCTGGTCCTCCAACAAAAGCCATTTTGCTCCCGCGAAGTGATGGAAGTCCTTTCCGCCGATGTTAACAATTGACTAGATGACTTTTGTTATCTCTCGGCTGTTTGTGTTTGGAGACATATAAAGAATTACAAAAGTACACTGCGCACATAAATAAATCAACATTTGGGAGAGACGACTATTTTCCCCATTACAAAATCCAAAGCAAAACTCGTTGATTAACAAAATTTGTAACAATCGGAGAAAAAAAAAAAATTGCAACAATGGCCGAATCGAGAGTGATTCGCTAAATCCCTTTTGAAAATAGAGCCCTTAGATTCCGATCAGACGACCCTCCTTCCTCCGCCGCTCTCCTCGCCTTCTCCCTCCACATCTCCGCTCTCCTCCTCCTCCTCATTCCTCCCTCCTCCTCCTCCCCCATCACCAAATCCAAGCACCTCTCAAGCTCTCCCCCATCCACCACCCCCTCGTCGGCGCTCGCCGCCGCCCTCACCCCAATCCCCCACCCCTCCGCCAGCCTGGCATTCATCGCCTGATCCGACCACTGCGGCAGCATCACCAACGGCACTCCGCACGACACGCTCTCCAGCACCGAGTTCCACCCGCAGTGCGTCACGAAGCACCCGACCGCCCCGTGCGACAGCACCCTCACCTGCCTGCACCACTCCACCACCATCCCCACCTCTCTCCGCCAGCGCGACCGCCGCTCATCAAACCACTCCCCTCTGCTGTCTCTCCTCAGCGCCCAGAGGTACGGCCTCCCGCTCCCCTCCAGCCCTTCCATGATCTCCTCCATTTGCTTCTCTGACAGCATGGAGATGCTCCCGAACGAGACGTACACTACTGACCCCTCTTTCTTCCCATCGAGCCACTCCATGTACGGCACCTCATCCTGCTCGAACAGATCGGCGGCGGCGGCGGCGGTGACAGATGGTGGCAGCAGCGGACCTACCGATATCATTTCAACTCCATCCATGCCTGAGAGCACAACGCTCTGCGGCTCGAGGTCGTCGAAAGTGTTGACCAGCACCTTCGCCTTTACCCCGGCCGACACGTCCTTCTTGATTGATAGGAACACTTGCTGGAGGAGAGTGAAGGTGAAGAAGGAGAGGCCGTGGTCAGATTTCGGCGGAGCGGTGATGAATGAGGGGAGATCTTCCGCCTGCAGCGGCGGCTGCCCTGGAATCTCTAGCAGATAGGTTGAATAGTTGAAGAAGTGGTAGTAAATGGCAAAGGCCGCTGCGGGTTGGATCCAGAAGAGGACCGAGGGGATGCCGAGAGCGCGGGCGACGTCGGCGGCCACTGATAGGAAGAGGGCGTGGATGATGCAGGTGAGGGGACGACCCTGATTGCAGAAGTCATCGGCGATGCGGGTGAGGCTCTGAGCGATGCGGCGGTTGAAATCGGGGAGGTGGTGCGGGTTGGCGACGGGGTTGAGGCCGTCGCCTTCGATTCCGTCGGAGTAGGGAGTGTAGGATATGAGGGGTTCTTGCTCGTAGAATGTTTCTTCTTTGTTGTTGGCGATCATGCGGCGGAGAGTTTGGATGGGGATGGCGATGGAGACGCGGGCCCCGATGGTTCCGGCCAGGCGGCGGGCGAGCTGACGAGCTGGGTTGATGTGGCCCTGGGCGCCGATGGCCACCACCAGAAAATGCTGCTGCTGCTGCTTCTGTTGCTGTTGCTGAGACATTTTTGCGGTGATTTTTTGCACTCTATACGCTCAAATTGCTTTACAAATTATGTGAGAGCAGCTGAGCACTGCGTTTACTCGATCTTATAATAATTCGGGAAGAAGAGGCTCAATTGCGATCGAACACCAATAATTTCAAATTCACATTTATATATATATATATATATATATATATATATATATATATATATATATATATATATATATATATTGCGATCGAACACCAATAATTTCAAATTCACATTTATATATATATATATATATATATACTTCTATTGTTGACTTGAGAATTTCTTAACTTGCCGTGATGTATCCTGTAAGTTTGTATTGTTGACTTCATACCTCCAATATTAATTCCGTGGCTCAAAGAGTACCACATGCTAACTTTTATTGTTGACTTGGGAATTAATATAAAATCCCATTGTATTATAATCTACTTCAAGGTGACCACGAATGCCGTGAAGTGGCGAGAAGAAGGAAAACGGCAAAGGGGAGTGGATTCTCTTGGCCTCCCAAAAGCTACTGGGCATTAAAATTTGAGCGTTGGATGGAGAAAATGAGCACACAGGTAAAATAACAATGCATGTTGACTATATAAATAAACAAAAAAATTGGAAGAAAAATATATTTTAAACATGAAAATTGTATATTGCTTAAATTTATATCTTTAGACATACAAATTCTCGATCAATTCTCGATCCGCTCATTTCATCATGATCTAAATACTTAAAAACCCTCACATGTCAATTTTTGTTAGATTTCAAATATTCTACACCGTTAAACTAACCAACTCACTATTTCTGCCGTCCATTTTGCGCCTACTTGATGGAAGGGGCAAAAAGTATTCAAAATGCATGATTTTTTATTTTTAATTATTTGAAATAATATAAAATAACTTCAACGGAGTAGATTTTGCATTTGGATGTCGAGGGGTTGTATTTGAGTGGGAAGGATTCGGCCTCGAATCCTTCCGGAATGACACAAGTCTCTCTCTCTCTCTCTCTCTCTCTCTCTCTCTCTATATATATATATATATATATATATATATATATATATATATATATATATATATATATATATGGGGTTACTGTACCTCAGCCGGCAGGCTGAGAGAGTTTCTCAGCTGGCAGGACGTGGCAACATCATAGCCACATACCTGTCATAAATTTTGGCGGACAAAAAGATGAAAAAATCCCGCCTAATTTAATGTCAGTCATGTCAACATTGTATCTTCCGAAAATACCCTCTGTCACATCTTTTTACCTTATGTAAAAAAGTTGCCTTTCAAAAAAAATTTCAGCTCTAAATTTCACCCGATCATTTTGTTTAAAAATTTTTGTTTAAAAATTATAAATTTACAGACCTGGTCGCAGTGTCGCACCGGGTCGCAGTTTTTTACATTTGTATTGTAGATGACTGTGACCTTGGTCGCTGTGTCGTCCCGGGTCGCAGTTTTTTTACATTTGTATTGTAGATGACTGCGACCTTGGTCGCTGTGTAGTCCCGAGTCGCAGTTGTTTCAATATTCGTTGTAGTGTCATATGACCATGGTAGCAGTGTATTTAACGTCATCTGTTTTTTAATTTCCCTAGTCGTAGTTTGTTATGTTTGCAGTGTACACTGTAGATGACTGCGACCTTGGTCGCAGTGTCGAAACGGGTCGCAGTTTTTTACATTTATATTGTAGATGACTGCGACCTTGGTCGCAGTGTCGAAACGGGTCGCAGTTTTTTACATTTGTATTGTAGATGACTGCGACCTTGGTCGCAGTGTCGAAACGGGTCGCAGTTTTTTACATTTGTATTGTAGATGACTGCGACCTTGGTAGCTGTGTCGTCTCGGGTCGCAGTTTTTTTACATTTGTATTGTAGATGACTGCGACCTTGGTGGCAGTGTTTTAAAAATTATTTGTTTTTTATTCTCTTATAATTTTTAAATAATCATTGGTCTAAATTTTTTTATTTTTCTAAATCTGACAACGAGCGGTTAAAAAATTGTCTTATGGGAAAATAATAATAAACAATAACGAAAGTTACCGAAAGAGTAGCTTTTCATAAGGAGAATTTAGTAATTTAACTTCTTCCTATAAGCGGGCCGCAATTTACTGGGGTGACAAAATTGAGTCACGTCACCGCAAGCTGAGAGAGTTCTCTCAGCTGCAGGCTGATATACATTTTTCTCATATATATATATATATATATATATATATATATATATATATATATATATATATATATATATATATATATATATATATAATAAGCAATATGATGAAATGTGAGATATAAGAGAGAGTTTAGAGATAGTGGATCAAACACAAACGCCAAGAAATTTTTCGAGGTTCGAGCCACTGCTCTACGTCCCCGCCTTCACACAGAAGGATTTCCACTATATGTCCACACAGGACCTCCCACACAGGAACCTCCACTGAAGATTTGGCAAATACAAACTTAGACGTACACAACTCCTCTCTCCAACAAAACAACCTCTACACAAGAGGCTAGGCACAGCAACAATCACCTCACATAAGAGGGATAAGGCACTAAGCCAAACAGCAATCACCTCACACAAGAGGGGCAAGGCACTAAGCCAAAACAATAATCACCTCTACACAAAGAGGGATGGGTACAAAGCCAACCAACAACCACCTCTACATAAAGAGGGATAATCACAAACCCAGGCAAAGAAAGGATTACAACTTGGTGATCTCAAAGACCACAAACGACCTTGGTGATCACAATACACCACAAACTTTATTCTCACCAAAAATAAGATCCTATAGATAGGATAGAGATGATAGTTCAAGTGTGAGAAAACAAAGTGTTTGGAATGAAAATAACAAAGAAAAACACTTGGGAAAACACCAAATAGATATTGAAATTAAGATCAAACCAATCTCTCAAAGGCTCTCTTTTCTTTGATTTTTCCAACACTTTAAAACAAATAAAATAAAATTTTGTAGCCCAAAAAATCTTTAAAATCTTGCTGCAAAACATTAGGAAAGATAGAAAATTTTGCTTTCAAAAACTATGTTAAAAACAGCCCAAGAGATGGCTATTTATAAACCTCTCAAAAAAATAGCCGTTGGCAGTCTGGAATGCCCAGATTGGCCTTCCGGTCGATCGCCCGGTCAACCGGCCAACGGTCATTTTTCTGACCATTGAGCCTCCAGTCGACCGCACGGTCGACCGGCCTAGCCTGTCGGTCGACCGCCAGGTCGACCGTCCGCACCCGAGAGCTGGGTGCTTTCAGTCGGTCAACCGGACGGTCGACCGGCCTACTTGGCTAGCCTTTGTGCATGTCTCGTGCACATCGGTCGACCATCCGGTCGACCGCCAGCTGAATCTGGCTGGGAATTATGGGACTTAAAAATTTTTTATTTTAATACCAATTAAATCCCATAAAATCACATTAATTTCACAAAAATAAGTTCTTATAAGATATTTGAATGCCAAACATGTGTGACCAAAAATCAACACATATTAAACTATTTGAACCATTTTTGTGATATTGTAATTTGGCTTAAACACAAAATCAGTATTTTCCAAAAATCAAACTTTGAAATGGAAATCCTATTTTTCCAAACTTGTATAAATACAAAACAAGATATTTAAACTCTTTTGAAGCATATTATATATGTATAGAATCCAATATACATGTAATAGATATATCTATGTTTTTGATATGAAATCTAAAAATAAGTTTTGTTTAAATACAAAACTCAACATATGAAATAGACCATCAAAATAAGTTTATCTAAATATGTGAAGCATTTATGCATATAGACCAAATCTGATATACATTAAACCATGTAAACTTGTTTTGATTCTATCTATTCATGAAAACCATATATATATATGTATACGAAAACGAAAACCAGTTAAACCGAAAACCAAACGTATTAACTTGTGTGTGTGAACTTGAGCATATCAATACTATCTATCTTTAACACAAGATCTAAACAAACACAAACTGAAGTCTTCTTGTCGATCCTCATCTTCAAGACAACTTGATCCAAACATGATCCAATGAGCTTGACTCCATATGAGTACTAGATGCGATCTTGACGTGCGAGCTCTTGAATCTATATGAGTTAGCTCCAAAACTTCTTTGTTGAAGCTAAACACCTACTAGTATCTTGATCAATAACTGAAACTGTATAAACTTAAGATTATTAGTATTATAACTACATGAGTTAATCATCATCAAAACTAGAGCGATGGACCTTTGGGCCAACAAAGATCAGTTGGGGATAACACCGCAAGAGCGACAGACCTAATAATGCCAAATTACTGTTCTTCGAGATTTCACCTCTTAATCCCCTGCCTGGTCACCGATTTGGTAAGAGTTAAATTTTAACAACTCCTCCTTAGGTCAATCTCCTAGTGAGTCCGAGATGTCCCTAAGGCCAACGTCTACTCAAATTTTAATTAGGATTGGGTTAGTGAGTGAGGAGATGATTTGTGGGCTAAGAGAGGTTAATGGCTTTCCCACCTTATCTTGGGTATGGATTTTGCCTTTAAGCCATTTTAGTGTGACACATGTGCAAGTAAATAGATAAGTAATCACTCAAAACAATTATAAATCACCCAAAAGTATGTTGATCCAAAGGCCCATCACTCTAGTTTTGATGATGATTAACTCATGTAGTTATAGTACTAATGATCTCGTGTTTATATAATTTCAGATATTTGATCAGATCTCAGTAGGTGTTTAGCTTCAACAAAAAATTCGAAGTCAAGTTTTGAAGCTAGCACATGTTGATTTAAGAGCTCGCGCATCAAGATTGCATCAAGTACTCAAGAGGAGTCTAGCTCTTTAGATCAAGATTTGGACCAAGTCAAGAAGGAGAAGATGATTTTCAAGAGAAGGTTTTCAAGACTTGTGTCATATTTTGTAAGTGTTAAGATTTGATTTTAGATAAAATGTAAATGATAGATTAGTTGTGGATTGCTCAAGCTCATACACGCACACACATAAGATTTACATGTGTTTTCTTGAAACAATTTTGATTTTAGAAAATTCGTTTTGATTTTTGAGCTTCAAAATATATATCTTTATGTTTCATGAATAGAGTTCATCAAAATGAGTTTATATGATTTATATGTGTTTGAATTTCATCCATGCACATTGTTGGTTCAAATGTTTAGAAAAACTTATTTGATGTTTTCTATATCATTTATTTGAGTCTTGGATTTATCAAAACCTATTTTAGAGCTTATTGTCAAAAACATAGATATTTCATATCATATGTGTATTGGATCATATCCATACACACTAAGCTTCAATAATATTTAAAATATCATGTTTTTATATTTGGAGAAGTTTTGAAAAAAATCATTTTTCAAATAAAAGATGGATTTTGAAAAATATGGATTTTTGTTTAAGGCAAAATTTCTATATCACAAAAATAGTTCAAAATGTTTGTAATATGTGTTGATTTTTGATCAAACATGTTTGTAAATTAAAGTATTTCAATGAACCTATTTTTATAGATTTTATGTGATTTTATGAGAATTTATAAGAATTTATTAAACCAAGTTTTTATCCCTAAATTTCAGGCCAGGCCTTCTGCCGGTCGACCGCCGGTCGACTGAGACAGAAGTCGGTCGACCGGGCGGTCAACCGATGTGCACAGAACATGCACATCAGTTTATCATGAGGACCGGTCGACCGGGCGGTCTGTTGGAACCTGACATGTTCAAGATGTTGAAGCTTCTCCAATTACAAGATTTTGATGATTGACGAACACGACTACTACATGATGATTGCTCTACCTCAGATGGAGTTTACTGAAGCTTATGGGTGTTTGTGGAAGTTGTTGTGTAAAGTTAGAATGATATGTAATAGCCTTGATAACTTACACACAAACTTAACCTTTCCAAGTCGACTTATCCCATTAACCTAGTCGACTACCCAATGTAGTCGACTTGCCATATAGCCCTAGTCGACTAGTCCACTTAGAACAAAAACCCCTAACTCTCTGTTTGGACTCTGTAAGTCAATTAGTCGACTTATCATTTCTATATAGTCGACTAACAGATACTCTAGTCGACTAGTCCCTTTTTCAAGTCGACTAATCCTGGACACAAAATATTTCCAACTCTCTGTTTGTCAAATCTAGTCGACCAGCAGTAAACCAAGTCGACTAATCCAAGTTTCAAGTCGACTACAAGGTAGTTTCAGTCGACTAAAAACAGTTTTCCAGAAACCTATGTCTCCAACAGACACTTTCCTAGTCGACTAATATTTATACCTAGTCGACTAATAAGTGAACTTTTGCCTGGCCTAGTCGACTAATTCAGTTTCCTAGTCGACTATAGGCAGTTTCTGACTGTTGGACAGTTATTCTTATCTGATCAAATTGGCAACGTTTTACAACGTTTTAATTCTCTGAATTGGTGTCATAACTTCCCCAACTGACCCTAGTCTACATCTATAAATAGGGAAGTTGTTCCTAAGGCCAATTACCAAGTTTTTCAATCAGATTTCCAAAAGCCAAAAATTCCAGATTTCTGAAAACTGAATTTCTCAACTTCTTTCTTCACCAAAAGCCATCTCCTCTTTGTGAAGAACTCTGAAGTAAAACCTTCCTATACAGAACCTTGTCCACTACAAATCCTTATCAAGGCTATAGGAAGATACTGTATTCATTTCAAAGAAGTTTGTACAAGGAGTCTTCTTGGGTGTAGAAGATTGTACAAGGTTTGTTCTCTTGGCGGAAGAGAAGTTGTGCACGTTGGCGAAGGGTGTTTTGCCAAGTGGTGCACAAGGTACTTGTTGTAGGGTGTACACAAGGAAAGTAAAGGAAAATCTCAAGCATTTGGCTTGGGGACTGGATGTAGGTCACAAGGACCGAACCAGGATAACTCTCCACTGTTTGCGATTGTTATTTTCTGTGGTTATCTTTTTAATTGCTTTAATTTCTGCAAGTAATTTATTTAAAGTTCAATTAACACTATTCACCCCCCCTCTAGTGTTGTTTTGCTTGTTATATAGATCCTACATTTGGTATCAGAGCATTTGGTATCAGAGCAGGTATCAAGGCAAACAACCATACAAGGATGGCGACGAATTTCCAAACATCCCAATTCCAAGAGGGTCATTCTACACAACGTCCACCGCTTTTCGACGGTACAAATTACAATTACTGGAAGTGTAGAATGAAGATCTACTTGCAGTCACTTGATTACGATCTTTGGAACATCGTAGAAGCAGCATACACAAAGCCTACAACCAACTACAGCGCTTGGAGTGAAGAACAAAAGAAGAGTGCAAATCTGGATGCCAAGGCGATGAACGCTCTCTTTTGTGCCTTAACCAAAGAGGAATTTAATCGTGTGTCTACATCAACCTCTGCACATCAAATATGGCATACACTCGAGGTAACACACGAAGGTACGAACAAGGTTAAAGAGTCTAAAATTTCAGTTCTTGTACACAGGTTTGAATTGTTCAAGATGAAAGAGAACGAAACCATATCCGAGATGGTTACAAGGTTCACAGACATCACCAACACTCTTGCATCCCTTGGAAAGGACTACACTCAAGTTGAACGAGTCCGCAAGATTCTTCGAGCACTCACACCGGAATGGGAGAAGAAGACAACCGCCATTGAAGAGGCGAACGATCTCTCAACCTTGTCATTAGAAAACCTAATTGGTAATCTAATGGCATATGAAGTGCAAATAGAAGAAAGAAAGAAGGACGAACAACAACATCAATCCAAGAAGAAAGTTCTTGCCTTCCATGCATCTTCAGACACGGACAATTCGGATGAAGATGAAGAAGAAATGGCCATGCTTTCAAGGAAGTTCAAAAGGTTCTTAAAACAAGGTAAGTATAATAAAAATAAAGATACTAATGAAATTCCAACTTGTTTTAAGTGTAACAAACCAGGCCATATGAAGAAGGACTGTCCAATGATGAAATCAAAGGAACCTTTCAACAAGTTCAACAAGTTCAACAAGTCCAACAAGTTCAACAAATTCAACAAGATGAAGAAGGCCTTTCAAGCAACATGGGATGATAGCGACTCATCTTCCTCGGACGAAGAAGAAGCAACGGAAACCGCTAATGTTTGCTTCATGGCCCAAGAAGATGAAGTACAAAATGAGGTACAAGATTATGATGCTTTATTAGATGCATTTAATGAACTTTATGATAATTTCAAAACTGAAAAGATTAGAAATAAAATTTTAATAAAGGAAAATGAGAAACTTATTAATGATAATTCAATTCTTGTTTCTCAAGCATCATCTTTTATTTCTCAAAAAGAAGAATTTGAAAAAGTTATTATATCTTTAAAAAGAGACAATGAAGTTTTCTTAAAAGAAAATGTTTTACTTAAAAAGGAAACTTTTTCTTTAAGTTCTAGAATTAATATTTTAGATAAAGATATGATAAGTTTTAAAGTTAAATATGAAGATCTTTTGAAAAATGTTAATAAGTTTAATAAAGGAAAAGAGAACTTGAATATGTTATTATCTTCTCAAAAAATGTCTAATAACCATTTTGGTCTTGGTTTTTCAAAAGATAACAAGTATAAGCCTAATCATGTTGGTATTGGTTTTTCAAAGACTAATTTTGTAAGATCTACACATGTTCATAATTCATACAATTCTTTTGTAAAAAGAAATGATCTTTCAAAAAGAAGTAGATGCAAATATATATGGGTTCCTAAGAATTTGAATAATATTGATAAGAGTATCTATGTTGCATCTTTTATTCATGAAGTATGTAATTCTAAGAATTATGTTTATATTAACAAGTGGAAACCAAATTCCAATTGGATTTGGGTTCCTAAAGGCTAACCTTTTTCGGACCCTATCATGATGGGTACCATATATAATGTTTTATCTTATAGGTACCGAACAAAGAAAAATGGATACTTGATAGCGGGTGTTCCAAACACATGACCGGACATATGCAATTATTGTCCTCCGTTCAAATGAAAAAGGGAGGTACAGTGATCTTTGGCGACAATAACAAAGGAAAAGTTATTGGAACCGGCATTGTTGGTAACTCTTCAAAACCTCTTATTGAAAATGTTCTTTTGGTAAATGGTTTAAAACACAACCTATTAAGTATTAGTCAATTATGTGATAAGGGTTATAAAATAGTATTTGAAAAAGATGTTTGTCTTATTTATGATGCTAATATGAAAGAGATTTTATTTAAAGGTTTTCGAAACAATAACATATATGAATTGTCAATAGAATGCATGTTTTCAAATGAAAATTTATGTCTTATTGCTTCAAATAATGATTATTTTTTATGGCATAAAAGATTTGGTCATTTGAATATGAAAACCATTTCTAAGATTTCAAAATTTGATTTAGTTAAAGGTCTTCCAAAAATTGCTTTCAAAAAGGATTATTTTTGTGATTCTTGTCAATTAGGAAAACAAGTTAAATCTTCTTTTAAATCAAAAGATTTGGTTTCTACAAAAAGACCTTTAGAATTATTGCATTTGGATTTATTTGGTCCTACTCGTGTTTCTTCATTAAACAAGAGTAGATATGTTTTTGTCATTGTAGATGATTACTCACGTTTTACATGGGTGATTTTTCTGAAAAATAAAAATGACACTTTTGATGAATTTGTAAGTTTTTGTAAAAGAATTCAAAATCAAAAGTCTCTAAACATAGTCACTATTCGTAGTGATCATGGAGGAGAATTTGAGAATGAATCTTTTTCAAATTTCTGTAATAAGTATGGTATTACACATAATTTTGTTTTTCCTAGAGCATCTCCTCAAAATGGTGTTGTAGAGAGAAAGAATAGGACTTTGCAAGAATGTGCTAGAACTATGCTTATGGATAGTAACTTACCAAAATACTTTTGGGCTGAAGCCACTTCTACTGCTTGTTATGTTTTAAATCGAGTTTTGATTCGACCATTTTTAAATAAAACTTCTTATGAATTGTTTCATGATCGGATTCCAAAAGTTTCATATTTTAAGATTTTTGGTTGTAAATGCTTTATTTTAAATACAAAAGATGCTTTAGATAAATTTGATGCTAGATCTTATGAAGGTATTTTTGTTGGCTATTCTACTCATAGTAAAGCATATAGAATTTTTAATAAAAAATCTTTTACAATTGAAGAATCTTTACATGTTAAATTTGATGAATCCTTGACTAAACTTGTTTCTAATGATTCTCCACATGATGATGATCATATTATAGATTCTCCTAAAGATAATATTGTTATATCTTCTGTTGATACTAACGTGTCTAAGGATGAAGAGATTCCTACCGAGTTACCAAAAGCCTATGTTGAAGTAAGGAATCATCCACAAGATTTGGTAATTGGAGATATCAATCAAGGAGTTCAAACGAGATCCAAGTTGAACTACATGACACAAATTGCTTTCATTTCAATCATTGAACCGAAGAATATCAACGAAGCATGTGAGGACGATTTTTGGATAATCGCCATGCAAGAAGAGTTGAACCAATTTGTGAGAAATGATGTGTGGGATCTTGTGCAACGTCCTACTGATCATCCCGTCATTGGTACAAGATGGGTCTTCAAGAACAAACTCAATGAAGCCGGTGAAGTCATTAAGAACAAGGCAAGGTTAGTAGCACAAGGGTACAATCAAGAAGAAGGTATTGACTTCGATGAAACTTATGCTCCTGTTGCAAGACTTGAATCAATTCGTATATTACTTGCTTTTTCATGTTTCATGAATTTCAAATTATATCAAATGGATGTAAAAAGTGCCTTTTTAAATGGAATAATTAAAGAAACTGTTTATGTAGAACAACCACCAGGTTTTGAACATGAAAAATTTCCTAACCATGTTTTCAAACTTAAAAAAGCTTTATATGGTTTAAAGCAAGCACCTCGTGCTTGGTATGATAGATTAAAGAGTTTTCTTTTAAATTCAGATTTTAAAATGGGAAGTGCAGATACAACTCTTTTTATCAAACATGTTAATAAAGATATCTTAATAATTCAGATTTATGTTGATGATATACTATTTGGTTCTACTAATGATGATCTTTGTCAAGAATTTTCTAAGACTATGCAGAATGAATTTGAGATGAGTCACATGGGCGAACTCACTTACTTCCTCGGACTTCAAATCAAACAAATGAAGGAAGGAATCTTCATCTCCCAATGCAAATACGCTAAGGAACTCCTAAAGCGATTTGGCATGGAAAATTCTGGTCACAAGAATACTCCGATGAGTACAACTACCTTTTTGGACAAAGATGAAAGTGGTAAGAATGTCGATCAGAAACTCTATAGAGGTATGATTGGCTCTCTACTTTACATTACTTCTAGTAGACCTGATATAATGTTTAGCGTATGCTTATGTGCTAGATATCAGTCAAATCCTAAGGAATCACATATTAAAGCCGTGAAAAGGATCTTTAGATATTTAAATAACACAGTCAACTACGGTTTATTTTATCCCAAATCATGCACATTTGATTTATTATCTTATAGTGATGCTGATTTTGCTGGTTGTAAATCTGACCGGAAGAGTACTAGTGGTACTTGTCACTTTTTGGGACATTCACTAGTATCTTGGTTCAGTAAAAAGCAAAATTCCGTGTCCTTATCAACAACTGAGGCAGAATATATTGCTGCTAGTGTTGCATGTGCACAAATAATTTGGATGAAACAAACCCTACTTGACTATGGCATGAATATCACAAACTCACCTATTATGTGTGATAATACTAGTGCTATTAATCTATCTAAAAATCCAGTTCACCATTCACGTACAAAACATATAGATATAAGACATCATTTCTTACGTGATCATGCTTTAAAAGGTGATATTTCTTTAAAATTCATTTCAACTGATAATCAAGTTGCTGATATCTTAACTAAACCACTAAAAGAAGATACTTTTATTAAGTTTAGAAGAGATCTTGGTATTTGTAATTTTTCAGATTTTTAAACAATTTTTTAGAATTTTTCAAAGTCTGTATTTTTGTGCAAATTAGTCGACTTACAACTATTATTAGTCGACTTATACAAGCTTAGTCGACTTATAAAATTTCCTAGTCGACTCCTGTGAGAAACAGAAAGTTTTTAAGTCGACTATAGAAAACTATCAGTCGACTAGACCTATGATTAGTCGACTAGTCTTGTCCTGTAAGTCGACTAATACTGTGAAATTCTGTTTTTCTGTTTTCGGATTCCTGTTTCAAACCCGACCCAATAAACTTAAGTTATGGATCCGTTTGCACTCTGATTTAATCCTATCCATTGATTTATATCTAGGATTAATCTCCACCTTTGATCTCTTTCTATTACACTCCTAAATCTTAGAAAATCCCTCATTTCTTCTCCCAGCCAAGTCTTCAAGTCGACCAAGAGGGATCTAGGGCACCCGAACTTCTCCAGAGCAAACTCCTTCAATTCCTCTCTCAGTTCTTCAATTCAGGGTATAATCTCTTCCATTTCAGTTCATTTCATCCATATCTACTGTCTAGTCGTTCCAATTTCTGTTTTCACTATGTCTCGTTCTAAGAAAACTAAGTTTACCCCAGGATCATCCTCTTCAAGTGTTGATTTTAGGTCATTTCTGAGAAACCCTGCCCTAGAAAAAGATTATCTTCGTTTATCTCAGTTAGATATCATACCCGGAAGATTTGTCAATTATGATGATTTTTTTGAATATGATATCATGTCCTTTCTTCGAACTTGTGGATTGTACAACATGTTTTCTTCAGAAGTTAAGGATGAATATTACCCTTTTCTCATTTATCTTTTCTACACTCATTTAAATTATGAAGATAATGAGAATGCAACATATCTTGAATCCTTTGTTAAGGGTGTCAATTTTAAGCTTACCATCAAGCAAATTGGTCGTATCTTGTCAATCCCATATACTGGCCTTTCCCTTGATGAGATAGTGATGGATGATGAGGATATCTTGAATCAGATTTTTCTTCCCGGTCACCATCTACCTATGGCCAACAACAAGCTTAAACCAATTCCCCGTCTGATTGGTAGGATTTTATCTTATAATATTTGCCCTAAGACTGGTAGTTTTAACTACTTTTCCAGGGAATTATCATCGTGTGTTTATGCTATCATGGCTGGACATGATGTTAATTGGGCAAACATTATTTTTGACACCATGGTCAAGCCTCATTCATCCTTCCTCCCATTTGGCGCCTTTCTTACTCCAATATTTCGAAAGTATAATGTTGATCTTAATTCTGAAACCACTGTTGTCAAGATTTTCGAACTTTTTGATCGTGCCGCAATCCATAGGATGAAACTTCCTGATTTTCCTTCTGATGAACCCCACAACAACAATCTTCTCCTCAACAACCACCTCCACCAAGTCCTTCCCGTGGTCCATCTACATCTTCACAACCTGATCCCCCACCAACTCAACCAAATCCCTATGCCGATGCTTTCTATAATTCAATGTCCGCTCAGATAGCATCCCTTCAATCTTCTCAACAAGATTTGTTGAATTCTCAACAAGATTTGTTGACTTCTCACTCCAGAATTCTTGAGAATCAGTCTATGATGATGGATAGGCTGCAATCCATTGAGTCTACCCAATCAGCCATAATCAGTCTTCTCAAGGTTGGTTACCATCCACCTCCTCCTCCTCCCGGATCCGAAGATTAAAGCTGTTGGCGTTGGAGTGTCTTTTTCTGCTTTTGTTTTCAGCACTTATACAAAAACTGTTTTTAGTTTTAGCACTTATGTATCTTCTCTTTTTGTTAATGACAAAGGGGGAGAAGTTGTTATGTGTCACTTAAGTGTTTTTAAGTGTTTGTGTCACTTTGTGTTGTCAAACTCTGTTATGTTATCAAACTCTGTTATGTTATGTGAGTTTTTATGTTGTGATATGTGTTCTATGTGTTATATGTTCTGTCACATATTTGTGTATCTGTGTCATAATCTGAGATATTCTGCATGTTGTGCAAAATTGTGACAAATTTTATGTATATATGTTATGTATACTAACATATAATCATGCAGGTGCAACCTAACATTTTCTGCAGGGACAAAATATTTTTTATATAACTTAGTTACTGCAGGGGAGTTTTGTTGCAGGGGGAGCCATCATAGCCATATGTTGTCATCATCAAAAAGGGGGAGAATGTTGGAACCTGACATGTTCAAGATGTTGAAGCTTCTCCAATTACAAGATTTTGATGATTGACGAACACGACTACTACATGATGATTGCTCTACCTCAGATGGAGTTTACTGAAGCTTATGGGTGTTTGTGGAAGTTGTTGTGTAAAGTTAGAATGATATGTAATAGCCTTGATAACTTACACACAAACTTAACCTTTCCAAGTCGACTTATCCCATTAACCTAGTCGACTACCCCAATGTAGTCGACTTGCCATATAGCCCTAGTCGACTAGTCCACTTAGAACAAAAACCCCTAACTCTCTGTTTGGACTCTGTAAGTCAATTAGTCGACTTATCATTTCTATATAGTCGACTAACAGATACTCTAGTCGACTAGTCCCTTTTTCAAGTCGACTAATCCTGGACACAAAATATTTCCAACTCTCTGTTTGTCAAATCTAGTCGACCAGCAGTAAACCAAGTCGACTAATCCAAGTTTCAAGTCGACTACAAGGTAGTTTCAGTCGACTAAAAACAGTTTTCCAGAAACCTATGTCTCCAACAGACACTTTCCTAGTCGACTAATATTTATACCTAGTCGACTAATAAGTGAACTTTTGCCTGGCCTAGTCGACTAATTCAGTTTCCTAGTCGACTATAGGCAGTTTCTGACTGTTGGACAGTTATTCTTATCTGATCAAATTGGCAACGTTTTACAACGTTTTAATTCTCTGAATTGGTGTCATAACTTCCCCAACTGACCCTAGTCTACATCTATAAATAGGGAAGTTGTTCCTAAGGCCAATTACCAAGTTTTTCAATCAGATTTCCAAAAGCCAAAAATTCCAGATTTCTGAAAACTGAATTTCTCAACTTCTTTCTTCACCAAAAGCCATCTCCTCTTTGTGAAGAACTCTGAAGTAAAACCTTCCTATACAGAACCTTGTCCACTACAAATCCTTATCAAGGCTATAGGAAGATACTGTATTCATTTCAAAGAAGTTTGTACAAGGAGTCTTCTTGGGTGTAGAAGATTGTACAAGGTTTGTTCTCTTGGCGGAAGAGAAGTTGTGCACGTTGGCGAAGGGTGTTTTGCCAAGTGGTGCACAAGGTACTTGTTGTAGGGTGTACACAAGGAAAGTAAAGGAAAATCTCAAGCATTTGGCTTGGGGACTGGATGTAGGTCACAAGGACCGAACCAGGATAACTCTCCACTGTTTGCGATTGTTATTTTCTGTGGTTATCTTTTTAATTGCTTTAATTTCTGCAAGTAATTTATTTAAAGTTCAATTAACACTATTCACCCCCCCTCTAGTGTTGTTTTGCTTGTTATATAGATCCTACACGGTCGACTGGTAGGTCAGGCCCAGTGCACAGTCGACTGGGCGGTCGACCAGCAGGCCCCAACAGTCAGAAATTTGACCGTTGGCCGTCGACCGGCCGGTCACCGACAAGTCATTTTGACCTGCAATTTGACCCAACGGCTATATTTTGAAGCCTATTTATATGGGGCTATTTTGGGCTGTTTTCTATAAGATTTTTAGAGAGTTTCAAAGCCAATTTTTTCCATCTCTATTAGAGGTTTTCTCCACTTGTTTTAGGGCTAATACTTCCATATCAAAAGGAGAGTTTTCAAGAGTGTTTTTCAAAAGAGATTTCTTAAGTTTTCTTCCACTACTCTATCTTGTTTTTCTCACACATACTTAAGCTATCCATTGCTATATCAATCTTCTAGGGATCTTCGTTGTGAGAGTGTTTATGGTGATCAAAGTGTTGACATCACCAAGTGTTCATCTTGTATTTGAGGAGGCGAACTTGCGGGTTCGTGTTTGTGACGAGTTCTTGTGGGAGCTCGGTGTAGAGGTGCGACCTGGCAAGCTAGTGTGCTTGCGTATGTTGTTCTTGCGGGAACATGTGAGGGACTTGCGGGTCTAAGAGTTCTAGTGTGAACTCGTTGTAGGTGTTGCGGCACCGAGTGATCTAGTGGGATCATTTTTAGTGAAAATCCTTTATAGTGTTGAAGGAGGGGACGTAGAGTAAGGGTGCTCGAACCTCGAAATAATTCTCCCGTGTTTGCGATTGCTCTCTCTCTCACCTGTGTTTACATATCTTACATGCTTATATTGTTTATCTCCTTATATGCTTGATATATCTTGTGCTCAATTGATATATGCTTGAAATTATTTGCTCACACTTGTATTCAACCAAGAGAGCCACAGTGGCACCTCAACTCTTAATGTAGAGGAATCTTGAAGAGATAGTCCAGAGCCCTTCACTAGGAATTCGGCTACACTCTTGTGTTATACCTTTTGTGTTAGTTTAATAGATTTAGTTTGCTTAAATAGTTTTTAATTTCGCATCCTTCATCATTAGATTAGCTTGTACACCTATTCACCCCCACTCTAGGTATATTTTCAATTAGTATCAGAGCTTGATGCTCTTGATTTGGGTCTAACAACCTAGATTTAAAGATCCTCATTTTAGCTAATCACTATATTTGAACACACGCATATGGATTCATGACACCTCCCATGTTTGACATTCTTAACATCCAAACTTGAAAAGTTAAGATGTTCATGTACCTCAAAACCCTACAAATTCATGTTTATTTTACCACTATTAAAGATTCATATTATTTAAATGGCAAACATTTTGAGGCTACACAAAAGCCCTTCATGCTTTAAAGAGTACCCTAAATGATGACTATTTATATAGGGCTGCTAACTTTGATTCGGCTTTTGTAGTATAGAACACACTAGTCTCCCTTAGTGAACAAAAGCAATAATATGCGGGGAGTGATTCAGATGATGGAAGTGATGCTTCCAACATATGCTACATGGTCCAAGGGGAAGACCCCCTTGAGGTAAACTCTGAAGAAGATATTGACATGCCTTATGATGAGCTTGCATCTTTTTGTCAAAAATTTCTTGAAAAATATGATTTATTAAAAATTGAAAACAATAAATTGAAGAAGGAAAACACTTCTTTGTTAAAAAAAATGATTCTTTTAAAATAAATTTGAATGGGTTTCTAAAGAAAATGAATTTTTGAAAAAGGAGAATATTTCCTTGTCTTCTAAATTAAATGATATTTGTAAAGAAAACAATTCATTGAAAAATAAACTATTTTGGTGGAAAAGAAAAGGAAATTGTTTTGGAAGAAAATAACTCTTTGAAAAGAAAATTTGTTTCAAAAGAAAAAGAAAATATTTCTAAAAAGAAAAATATTGTTGATTATCATACTCATGTCTCTTCTTCCAAAATTAATAATGATTTTTGCATTATGAATAAGAACATTGATTGTTTGGGCTCCGCTTTGAGCCATTGTGCATTTAATTACTCAAAATTGGAATCTATGTTTCGTAAGAAACAAATTTCACACATGCATGCACATCCTACACGGCATACACCTCTTGTACACCATGATCACACCCATCCCCATATGTATGCTAGAGTGTACAAATGTATACATTGCGGCCGTAAAAGCCATCTTGTAAAATTTTATTTTGATAGATTAAATTCTATAAATTTTGCAAATAAAATGTTTGGGTTCCCTGTGATGCTAACCCCTATGGACCCAAAAAGAAATGGGTACCAAAATTCTCACCTCTTGTGTTTGATGTAGGTGTGAGCTCTCACGTGACATGAGAGGTATGGTGCCTTGGTGGTGGATGCATGTGGAGGTAGATGGACATACCTTATTGATGCATCGCTATCAAGGAAGTTTGGTGGGAGGACCACCATGCTTTGGAGACTTAGAGAACAGTGCATTTGGTTTGGTAACTATCTCTAAACTCCTATTTTAGTTTATATGCTTTTACATTTGATATTTTTTAGCATGTTTTGATTTCAATGCTCATTATGTTAATTGATCATATTTTGTACTTCATGTGGTGAATACTTGTTTAGATATAGTTTTCATTAAAACTTGTGTTTATACTTGTACAAGTAGTGAGGTACACTTGATTATTATGTGTTTATACTTCATTGCTCATTTGTACTCATTACATGTACATGTATAACCTAGTTTTGATGATTTTTTATTTATACTTATTTTTTCTATTTTTGTACATGTTTTGCTTCATGTATATGTTATTTTTGTTTAAAACTAATAAATATACATATATACCCTTGAGTCACTTGCCTTCATGCAAATTCTATTATGGACTCGTTTGTATTTGGGATATGTATGTATATTTTTAGTTTTGATAGAACATACATATACCTTGAAGTTTGTTTAGTTTTAATGAAAAATTAATATTTAGATTTTCATATGTTTTGATATTTTGAGCTCTATTTCTTATTTTCATGAATATACTATTCACTTGATTCTTATACACTCACATTTCTTTTATTTACTCATGACCTTATTTTCATGAGTATTTATGAGTTTTATAGTTTTCGAGTGTTAACTCTTGTGTATTTAGCATACTTCATGGGATATATGATTTGTTTTCATGTTTGAAGGATCTTTAACTAGTTTTTCAAAAATTACTTTAAACTAGTTATTTATTCTTCATTTGATAGTGTTTTCAATCTATAACTATTTTCAAATCTTATTTTTTAAAACTTCTACTCTTTAAGGGTGGTTGGATGGGCGACCATGCCTTCTATACCTTTATTGAATATCTTTCAAACGTGTGCATGAATAGGTTGGTAGGTATGAGTTATACACTTGATCTTTAAGGAATTTTATTTTTGTATACTCATATATGTTTTCTTATATATGTATGCTTCAAATTTCAATAAGTATCAATTTCAATTGGTATTTCCATTTTCATATATACATATATATCATTTGATTGTACTTATCTTTACATTCTTAAAGCACAAATTATGTTTATGTTAAGCTTGATTTTATTCTAAATGTTAATTGGTATTTATACAAGCTTATACATTGATTTCAATTGGTATTTCAATTGGTATTTATTTGATATCAAAAAGTACTTCATGTTTCACCTTCATTGGTATCAAAATTTACTATTGGTATTTTAAAAATTTTATAGTGGTACCAACATTTATTTTTGTCAACCACTATTTGATTTTATTGGTATCAAAATTTATTTTGTTTACTTCAAGAAATTTCAAAAAATTTGTTTTAAAATGATTTCAAAAATTTTCAAATTTTATTGATATATATTGCCTATATGCAATGGGAGCTTAACATCTCTTCTATATATAGATTCATATTAAGTGTATCTCACATTGAGGAACTTGACCTCTCTTCTTTACGTGATACACGTGTGTAGGGGGAGCTTAACATCTCCGCTTATACATTGTATATTATACTTTATAAGGTTTAGTGTCTAGTCATCCCTTCTCCATGTAATGCATGTATGTGGGGGGTAACTTTACGTCTCTCTTCTTCATGAATGTATATCGCATATACATCTTTATTGTTTAATTGTCCTCACCCTTTTGTTGATGAATTGACAAAAAGGGGGAGAAGAGTTTTGAGAGTTTTATATGCATATTTATATTCTTATTTATGCATATATGTTTGCTTAGTTTATACACTTTATTGTTTAGTATATGCACTGTATTGAATATCCTTATTGTTTATTGCTATGCATGAGTTAAGGGGGAGCTTCTATGAAGCTTATCTTTAATCTATGCATATATAACTCATGAGTTTTATCATCATCAAAAAAGGGGAGATTGTTGGCCTAAAAGCCCATCACTCTAGTTTTGATAATGATTAATTCATGTAGTTATAGTACTAATGATCTTGTATTTATATAATTTTAGATATTTGATCAAGATCTCAGTAGGTGTTTAGCTTCAACAAAAAATTCAAAGTCAAGTTTTGAAACTAGCACGTGTTGGTTCAAGAGCTCGCGCATCAAGATTGCATCAAGTACTCAAGAGGAGTCTACCTCTTTGGATCAAGATTTGGACCAAGTCAAGAAGGAGAAGAAGATTTTTAAGAGAAAGCTTTCAAGACTTGTGTCATGTTTTGAAAGTGTTAAGATTTATTTTTAGATAAAATATAAAGGATAGATTAGTTGTGGATTGCTCAAACTCATACACACACAACAAGATTTACATGTATTTTCTTAAAACAGTTTTGATTTTAGAAAATATCGTTTTGATTTTTGAGCTTCAAAATATATATCTTTATGTTTCATGAATAGAGTTTTTCAAAATGAGTTTATATGGTTTATATGTGTATTGGATTTCATCCATGCACATTGTTGTTCAAATGTTTAGAAAAACTTATTTGATGTTTTCTATATCATGTGTTTGAGTTTTGGATTTATCTAAACTTATTTAGAGCTTATTGTCAAAAACATAGCTATTTCATATCATATGTGTATTGGATCATATGCACACACTAAGCTTCAATAGTGTTTAAAATATCTTGTTTTTGTATTTGGAGAAGTTTTGAAAAAATCGTTTTTCAAATAAAAGATGGATTTTGAGAAATACGGATTTTTGTTTAAGGCAAAATTTCTATATCACAAAATAGTTCAAAATGTTTGTAATATGTGTTGATTTTTGATCAAACATGTTTGTACATCAAAGTATTTCAATGAACCTATTTTTGTAGATTTTATGTGATTTTATTGGAATTTATAAGAATTTATTAAACCAAGTATTTATCCCCAAATTTCAAACCAGGCTTTCTGCCGGTCAACCGAGACAGAAGTCGGTCGACCGGGCGGTTGACCGATGTGCACAGAACGTGCACAATAGTTTGACTTGAGGGTCGGTCGACCGGGCGATCGACCGTCCAGAGAGCTTTGCTCTCTGGGTCTGGCCTCGGTCGACCGGGCGATCGACCAATAGGTCAAGCCCAGTGCACGATCGACGGGCGGTCGACCGATAGGCCCTAACGGTCAGAAATTTAACCGTTGGCCGGTCGACCGATTGGTCATTTTGACCTACAGTTTGACCCAATAGCTATATTTTGAAGCCTATTTATATGGGGCTGTTTTGGGCTGTTTTCTATAAGATTTTTGGAGGGTTTCAAAGCCATTTTTTCCCATCTCTATTTGAGGTTTTCTCCACTTGTTTTAGGGCTAATACTTCTATATCAAAAGGAGAGTTTTCAAGAGTGTTTTTTAAAAGAGATTTCTTAAGTTTTCCTCCACTGCTCTATCTTATTTTTCTCACACATACTTGATCTATCCATTGCTATATCTATTCTCTAGGGATCTTTGTTGTGAGAGTGTTTGTGATGATCAAAGTGTTGAGATCACCAAGTGTTCATCTTGTATTTGAAGAGGCGAACTTGCGGGTTTATGTTTGTGACGAGTTCTTGTGGGAGCTCGGTGTAGAGGTGCAGCCTCAGCAAGCTAGTGTGCTTGTGTGTGTTTGTTCTTGCGGGAACAAGTGAGGGACTTTCGGGTCCAAGAGTTCTAGTGTGAACTCGTTGTAGGTTCTCGCAGCACCGAGTGATCCAGTGGGATCATTTTTAGTGAAAATCCTTCATAGTGTTGAAGGCGGGGACGTAGAGCAAGAGTGCTCGAACCTCGAAATAATTCTCCCGTGTTTGCGATTGCTCTCTCTCTCTCACTTGTGTTTACATATCTTGCATTCTTATATTGTTTATCTCCTTATATACTTGATATATCTTTTGCTCAATTGATATATGCTTGGGATTGTTTGCTCAAACTTGTATTCAACCAAGAGAGTCATAGTGGCACCTCAACTCTTAATCTAGAGGAATCCTGAGGAGATAGTCCAGAGCCTTCACTGGGAATTCGGCTACACTCTTATGTTATACCTTGTGTGTTACCTTAATAGTTTTAGTTTGCTTAAATAGTTTTTAATTTCACATCATTCATCATTAGATTAGCTTGTACACCTATTCACCCCCTCTAGGTGTATTTTTAGACTATTTTCTAATTTAGATGCAATGCAAACGTACCTTATCGCTAGCACACTTTGAAAGTAATTTAAAATAAATGACATTAGACAAATGCCTATGATGCAAGTCTATCCATTTTTAAACACTTTAATCAATGGATTACTATTGAATTAAAAACAAAGAAGAAAAATTAACCACTTAGTAAATAAAGAAAATATTGTTCCCTCCCCGGCAACGACGCTAAAATTTGATTGCGGAAAAAATAGAGGTAAAGTTAAGAATTAGAAGGATGTTATCTGAATGTCGATTAAGTCTCTGCCTTTCACAATTTATCCGTGATAGCAAGAGCTATACGGGTCGAATTTACATGGAGGAACGCGGTTGAAGCTTTTCAATATCACTTAAAACACTAAATTGGTTAAGTATTTATAATGTCCCAATCTCGCAGATACGGGAATGCTACGGCGACGTACATACGCAGGGCGAAAATACCCCACATATGTATGCTTAGCCTCAGTACAGGGAATAAATACAATATATATGATTATTTTAGTATTAAATAAGTACAAGAATACTTGCAAAAGGGTTAGTGAATACAATAGATATGGGAACAGGAATAAATATAGAAGTATTGATAAAATAATAAAATACCTATGAATAATAAAGGTGGCGGGTCTCCTAACAATATCCCGTACAATATCAGGTACTACTATATCTCGATCTTCAACCTGAGCATGCAAACCCAGACTTGTCAGAAAACGACCCAATAAGTGGTAAACTGAAGGAAGCAGTAATATTATATTATATTAGTTTTATATCCATACTAATATTTAATATATGTTTAACTACCAGTGATACAATATAATTATGGTAATAATCGGTATAATTAATACAAATGTTATATTCATATTATAACAACAGTTATACCTAGCATGCATGTTACAATGATGATGCTACTGCAATCTTATATAATTATATAAAAGGAATATCAATTAATATTATCGGGAAGAGTCTTATATATATCATCAATTTTTATACTATAAGGTTATTATAATTAATAGGAGTTATACCATTTATATGTTTTATCAGTATGTGAAATAAAATACAATATCTAGTGACATATCAATGTAATCAACTTATATAAATAATATATATATATCATCTTTTATTATTTTCCATTTAAGATTTAAACTATAGTAAATAAGGTATGATAGTATCGTGAATAACATGAATAATATGTACATGTATACATGAAGTACAAAGGATACCTATACTAATATGACAAAAACACATGAACATGGAGTATATGAAATGCAGAATATATGTGTACATGAATAACGTGTCTGTGAATAATACATGAAGTACAACGTACATATGTGTCATGATGGTAGATAAGATAGTAAAAAGTGTAACAAGTATAAATGGATAATAATACGCATGAATCGAACAGGTCATGTTATTTATACAATAATAACAATCAGTACCACCTGGTATTTTAATCAATCTCTTCTAGTATTTCATACCACTGGCAGTTCATACCGGAGCCCGTGCTCCAGACGAACCCATCCGAACATGACATACGGTACCATTATCTGAACGAGAGAGTGACTAAATAACAAACATTCTTGATGTCACTATTGTTTATACTGTTTTATTATATTAGTTAGAAACCCAATGGTCAAGGAGCTCTTATCATGTGGATGTATCCCGTGCATACCCGGGATCATGGCCTTAAACAGCTCCTTGGCTGCTGAGACCAGTGTCGTCTCGCTAAGGTGAAATAAGTAATGGGAAACGGGAGCTCAATGAGCTATAATTGGAAGGAAGCGAGCACTACCATGTCCCCTACAGTGGGATAATAATGGATTCAAGCATCCACCTGACAAGTCCTAGTCAACCGTCAAGCCTCCCCATCCCCATGTTATATTTATTTTATTTAAACCACATCGTATATCAGGAATAAGAACAGTGCATAGTACATATACCATGATAATAGGACATGAGCTCTGTTGATAGCATGAAACATGATAATGGGATACGAAAAACAAAAGATGTGAGATTTTAGAGGTGGCCCCGTGGAAGGTGGCCCGGTGGCTTAGATCTACGTGGCACTTAATCCACACATCACATATCAACAGCGCACATGTCCAGTAACAGGAATATCAATATCAGTAATAAGAAAGAATCATGTAACGGGAATACAAGAATATCCATGTAGCAATAATCCATGTAATATGAATAGTGATATGTAATAGGAATAAAGAAACAATCAACGCATGTATACTGGTGAATCTATGTAACAGTGATGCATGAACATGATATAATTATGTACAGAGTATCCATATAGCAATGATACAAATATATAAAATAACAGTATCCAGTGAAATAGTGTATCTGTATACCAGAGAGACATGAATAAAAAATAATACTGTCATGTGTAACAGTATCTGTGTAACGGTAACACATGTACATGAAATAATAGTGTTCAGTGTAACAGGCATTTACATAAAATACTATGTCTAGTATCCTAGAATGTCCATGTAACCATGATGTAGGTATATATAATAACAGTGTCCACAATATGACAACTTATACTCAAACAGTGTCCAATGTATTTGTAGTTCGGTAGCAGGGACAGTGTCAGGGTGATATATGTAACATGAATAGATTGTTAAATATCTAGTTCAATAGTAGTTATAACAATTTCATTAATATTAATATTATCGATAAAGGAATTATTTACGAGTATATATTTCAAACTCTTCACAACCATTTAAATAATTATTACAGAATTTATTAATCTAAAATTCCTTTAATTGACCATCTAATATAATCACCTATATTTTATATTAAATCATGAAACAAATTAAAATATTATTTTATCGATTATATTTAATAAAACATCATGCCTATTCTTATTACAATGATTTCCCAATAATTACAAGTTATTAATTAATATTTATAGTGATTTACCCATAATCACGATTTATTAAATAAAGCAATCAATCAATTTTATTAAACATGAATAAATATAATTTATAAAAAGAAAACATTTACATAACTAGTACAGGAATGAAGCTCGCTTTTCTACGGTTGCAACGACTCAAGAATCGTTCAAATCGGACTCCAGATGCTCCAAATATAGCCTGAACACTAAAAACATAATAATAGGTTAAAATGTAATTTATAATATTTAAAATGCAATAATTATTATTTACCAGGGGTTTCATGTAAAATTACCTTTTATTAGTTTTGGGTGCATATTTGGGTTGACATTAGGTCGGGTTTAGATCCAATAACCCGACCCAAAACTTAAGTGATTGGGTTAATGGGTTTATGGGTTTGGTTTGGTGATAATGGGTTTATGATCCATATGGAGGGTAAGAGAGAGAGAGAGAGAACGAGAGAGAGATTTTGAGAGAGAGAGTGAGAGAGGAACAAGGGGAGGGGGGAGTCGGCCATGGCCAGCAGGCTGTTGCCTGGCTTATGGCCAGCATCGGCCTACCACCGACGGTGGCTCCGCCAGGCCGCTGACAACGGTCTGGACGCCAACAGCGACGGGGGATAGAGGGGATAAAGAAAGAGAGAGAAGGAAATAGAAAGGAGGAGGGAGAAGAAGGAGAAAAGGAAGAAGAAGAAGAAAAAGAAGAGAGAAGGAAAGAGCGGAGGAATGGAGAGAAAGAAAGAGAGAAATAGGAAGGGAGAGAGACCGTCGGCGGAGGCCGGGTCTCGTCGCCGGCTGGTCCTGGACGCCCAGTTGGGCATGGGTCAGAGAGAGGGTAATGTTGGCCCAATGGCCTTCCACTCTAGTTTTGATGATGATCAACACTCATGTAGTTATGTTTACTAATATTCTTGTGTTTCTAAGTTTCAGATCATTAACAGGATATTAGTTGGTGATTAGCTTCAACAAGATGATTAGAAGCTATTCATGGTGATTCCAGGGCCAAAGCTTCAAGTTCACACTTTGTCTAGCCCATGGATGGAGTTTTGGAGCAAGTCTACTTGAAGATGATGATCGTCAAGAAGACTTAGGTATCCTAGTTTAGATAGAGTTTTTAGATCCATTTGTAAAGCTTAGTTTAGTTGATATGCTCAAGTGCACAAAACACACACGTTTCATGATTTGGTTTTTGGTTTTCATGAATAATAGATCAAAACAAGTTACCTTATACCTATGTATATTAGATATGTTCTAGATATACATACATGCTTTAAACTTGCTAGACAAATTTATTTTGACTATCCTATTCATGTTTTGGAAAATTCTAGTTTGATAAAATACAAGTTTTGTTTTTGATAAAATTGGCAAGACACAAAAATGAATTGATATGATTGATATATGTCTTGAAATTTTTATCACATGTTTATGTTTCAACATAAAATGACAAAACAATTTTTATGGTATTTTTAAAAGAGATAAAAGATTTTTTAGAAATTATTTTTCCAAAATTTTCTGACCTGGACTGTGCTGACAGGCTGGTCGGTCGACCGTGCCGGTCGACCGCACCAAAGGTCCGGTCGACCGTTCCGGTCGACCGACGTGCACAGACGTGCACGTCTGTTAGGCACAGAACCGGTCGACCGGACCGGTCGACCGAGTTGAGAGCTCTGCTCTTGGGAATTTTCGGTCGACCGGACCGGTCGACCGCTGCTGCCCAACGGTCACATTTTTGACCGTTGGCGTCGACCGGGCCGGTCGACCGGCAGTTGGTCAGACTGCCACATCAGCCTAACGGCTAGTTTTTCCTAGGGGCTATATATACCCCATTTCTCCATTGTTTTGGATAAGAATTTTTGAGCTAAAAATTTTCAGTTTTCTGAAGAGTTTAAAAGAGTTTTTAAAAGAGTTTTTAAGTCAAAAAGATTTCATCTTATTTGTTTTTGGGTTTTTGGAAAATCAAAGAAACTAGGTCTTGGGATTTTGATTTGATCTTTTTATTTCTATCATATACAAGAGATTTCCCAAATAGTTTTTCTTTGTTGCTTGTTTCCAAAAACACCTAGTTTCCACACTTGAGCTATATCTTCTATCCTAAACTATTAGGATCTTGTTTTTGTGAAAAAAGAAAAGAGAAAAGAAAGAGAAGAGTTTGAGGTTATTTGTTGTAAACCTCTTTGTTGTAAACACCCTTTTATTTGTGAATCCCTCTTCGGTAGAGGTGATCGGGTGATTGAGTTGTATCCCTCAAGTGTGAGGTGATAGTGTTGGTTGTGAGCCTCTTCGGTAGAGGTGTTGTGGATTGTGGTTGTTGTAGCCTCGGTGGCTTTGTAAGTTGAGAGAGGAGTTAGGTACTCCTTATAGTGGATTGGGAAATCCTACACGGTGGTGTAGGCGGGGATGTAGAGTTGGGTACTCGAACCTCGAAACAAATCTTTGTGTTAGCGTTTGATCCAATTTCTCTCAACTCTCTCTCATATTGTGCAAAGCATCATACTTCATATCATCTTATCATATTGCTTGTGTTGCCTTGCATTATTTCATATTGCCATATCTTTGATTGCTTGGCTTGATTGTGTGTGCACATATTTCATATTGCTTGGATTGCTTGTGTGTGTGTGCCTAACTTGTACTCATCCAACAAGAGCTTCACATAGCGCCTCAACCCATTTCAAGGGGAATCAAGGGGAGTTAGTCCAGAGCCTCGCAAGGGGAATTCGGCTACACTTGTTGTATTGTATTAGTTTGTGCATAATTTGCATTAGCTTCCGCATTTAGCGCACTTAGTTTGCATTAAGTTTCTTAGATTAGCACTTACACCTATTCACCCCCCCTCTAGGTGTTTTTCAATTGGTATCAGAGCTAGTGCTCCTGATGCTTAGGCTTAACATCCTAGGAGTGATCCATTTGCTTGCTAATCTCATTTGCATTTGTTTGTTTGCACATTCATATATAGTTTACCATGGACTTAATGACCCCTCCTAGCTTTGACCCTTCCAACATTGATGTTTGGAAGTATAGGATGTCCATGTACCTAAAGACCCTAGGTTTGCATGTCTTCCTTGCCGCCACCAAGAGATGTTATCTTGGTGATGGTAATCATATAGGGGCCAATGCACAAGCCCTAGAGGCTATTAGAAGCACATTACCTAAAGATTATCTTATGTGTGTTTCTAATCTTGATTCCGCTTTTGCAGTGTGGAACAAGTTGACTACAACCACCACCTCCAAGCTTCAAGTTCAAATTCAAGAAGAGGAATCTAGTGGAGAATCCGATCCACAATGCTTCATGGTCCAAGGGAATGACTCCCTTGAGGTACATTCGGAATCCCAACTAGATAGTAATGATTGTGCTAGTTCTTCAAATGATTTTGTTGATCCCCATGCTTTAAATGAAGAACTATCTATTGTTTGTGAAAAACTAATAGAAAAATATAACTTGTTGAAAAAGAAGAGTCTAGGTATTAATAATGAAAATAAAAATTTGATTGCTAGACTTGATGTTGTTTTGCAAGAGAAAGAGGAGATTGCTAATGAAAGGGATTCATTAAAATCTCAACTTGGTCTTGCACTTAAAGAAAATGAGTTTTTGAAAAATAAAAATGATTGCCATGTTCTTTTGAAGAAAAATGAAAACTTGTCTTCAAAAATTGATTTTGTTTTAAAAGAGAATGTTGATTTGAAAAATAAAATTATCTCTATTTCAAATGATTTAGATGTGTGTTTAAAGAAAAACATTATTTTGCAAAATAAGTTTGATGCACATGTTTGCCATGCTAGTGTAGCTTCTTCATCTAGTCTACCTAATGCATGTACCTCTTCTTCTAGGATTAATGATGATATTTGTATGCTAAAGAAGAGAGTAGATTGTTTGGGCTCCACTATGAGCCAATGTGCTAAGAACCATACACGCTTGGAATCCTTGGTTCGAAAGAAACAAGTTCCAACTTCTATGCATGCACACCCTCCACGGCATACACATGCTCCTCACGGACACCATCAACACATGTATGCTCATGTGTACTCATGTACACATTGTGGACGTAAGGGCCACCTTGCTAAATTTTGTTATGATAGATTACATACTCCTAATTTAGCAAAGAATTTTGTTTGGGTTAGAGAAGGTACTAACCCCCATGGACCCAAGAAGATATGGGTACCAAAGACCACCCCTCCTATTGTTTTTGATGTAGGTGTGGGCTCTCACATGACGTGAGAGTGATGACACCTTGGAGTGGATGCGTTCCGGACTTAAAGGAAATCTATTGGATGCATCACTTTCAAGGGAAGAGTTGGTGGAGAGGACCACCAAGTTTTGGAGACAAGGAGAGTTGCTTCTTCGGTTTTGGTAACAATCCTTTACTCCCATTTATTGTTTACATGCTTTCCATGTTTTAATGTTTATAGCATGTTTTTGATGTCTATGGATTAGTATGTTCATTCCATGTTTATTAGATCCTTGACATACATGTATAGTATTTGAGACACATATGCTTATATGAACCCATAATTAGTGTTCTCACTTTTGTTTGAGCTATAATGTACATCATGAATCTAATACATGTGAATTTACATAATAATCATGTTTTACTTTTATCATGATGATTTTTATATGTGTTTTTGATGCTTCATGTTTTGAATATATGTTTAAGTGTTAGTTTTCATTAAGACTAGTTATATACTTGTACATAGAGTGGGCTACAAATAAATCTATATATAGTTGGAATTGAATGCTTATTTGAACCCATTAGATGTGCTAGTATAGTCTAGTTTTGATGATTCATACATATTAAACTTGTATTCTCATTTTTTGAATTTACCTTATGATTGTGTATTTCACTTCATGTATATGTTTGTATTGCCAAACCTTAAGATATACATGTATACCCCTTGAGTCATTTGCCTTTCATGCAAATCTATATTATGGACTCAAAGTGTGTTTAAGGGATATGTATGTATACTTCTTGTGTTGACAAATCATACATATACCTTGAAATGAAAATTGCTTTGATGAAAATTTAGCCTTACATGTTTTCATGTTTTGTGTCAATATTTAACTTCATGTATTTGTCTATCTAGTTCAAACTAATCTTATACATATACATCTTTTTGAGCCACGTGCCTTAATGCATATATTTTGTGGACTCGTTGAGTTTTGGATATGTATGTATACCTTAGTTTGTATTAGACATACATATGCCTTGAAGATTAGATAGTTTTTGATGTAATTATGTTTTAAGGAATAATTGAGCTTAATGAAATATTTTTCATGATTATGATCTTCACATATTATTTGTACACTCATATCTATTGCTCATGTTTTGTTTCTTATGAGTTATGCTTTATTGGTTAGAGTGATGATTATCATGTGAATTTCATTTTTATTTTGTTCCTTGCTTGATGGATTTCATGCTAGTTAACAAGTTTTCCATTTAACTAGTTGCGGTGTTCTTCATTTTGGTAGTGATTTTCAAACAAAACTACATTTTCAAATCTATCTTTGAAAACCCCTACCTTTAAGGGCGGTAGGATGGGAGATCATGTTCATGTATGCCCTAAATTGAAAATCTTTAAAACTTGAATTATGATTGGGTGGTAGATAATATGATGTATACACTTGAACTTATTGTTATGTCAATTGGTATCATTGAACTCTTTCAATTGGTATCATTTTGATCTTCTTGTATACTCATATATGTTTTGTATGTATGTATGCTTTAAATTCCAAGTATATCAATTTCTATTGGTATCTATCTTTCATACATATATATGTTTGTGTTTATGCTAGTGCTTGAGTTTCAATTTTGTTTAAATTGATTACTTTTAAATTGTTATCAAGACTATGCATGTCTTTAGTTTGTTTTTCATAAAGGGGGAGAAAATTTGATTTTGTATTTCAATTGGTATTTTCAAAATTTTGTTTAAAGAAAATATTCAAAGCCTTGATTTGTATTTCCTATATGCAAGGAGAGCTTAACATCTCTCTTACATATAGATTCATGTTGAGTATATTATAAATTGAGGAGCTTGACAACTCTTCTTTATATGATATACGTGTGTAGGGGAGCTTCACATCTCCTCTTATGCATTACATAATATGTGTTATTTGAATTGGGGCTTGTCATCCCTTCTTCATGTAATGCATATGTGTAGAGAAGCTAACTTAGCGTCTTCCTCTTCATGAATGTATATAGCATATAACATATATTGATTCTTGTTTATTGGTATCAAGATGCTTCATTGACATATTTTTAATTGATATCATGTTTGTAGTCACCCCTTATTGATTTTGTTTTTTGTTTTAGACAAAAAGGGGGAGAACATTGTCTTTTATTGTTTTGTTTGACATAAAAGGGGGAGAAAGATTTTTACCCCTCATTTTATCTATGGTTTTGATTGTTTACCCCTTTGTTGATGATTGACAAAAAGGGGAGAAGTATTTGTGTTTTATATGCATGCTTATGTTTTATATGCATATATTATGTTTTAATCTCAAGAATATTAAGTTTAATTGATATATAGAGTTTGCTTTGTAATTGGTATCTAGAACTTATTTTGTTTTGAATATTCCATTTGATATCTAGAACCATTTATTGTTTATGCATATGCATGTTTCATGTTTAATATTCATTACATATATTTATTGTTTATCCCTATGCATGAGTTAAGGGGGAGCTTCCTTGAAGCTTATCTTTAATCCATGCATATATAACTCCATGAGTTTTGTCATCATCAAAAAGGGGGAGATTGTTGGCCCAATGGCCTTCCACTCTAGTTTTGATGATGATCAACACTCATGTAGTTATGTTTACTAATATTCTTGTGTTTCTAAGTTTCAGATCATTAACAGGATATTAGTTGGTGATTAGCTTCAACAAGATGATTAGAAGCTATTCATGGTGATTCCAGGGCCAAAGCTTCAAGTTCACACTTTGTCTAGCCCATGGATGGAGTTTTGGAGCAAGTCTACTTGAAGATGATGATCGTCAGAAGACTTAGGTATCCTAGTTTAGATAGAGTTTTTAGATCCATTTGTAAAGCTTAATTTAGTTGATATGCTCAAGTGCACAAAACACACACGTTTCATGATTTGGTTTTTGGTTTTCATGAATAATAGATCAAAACAAGTTTACCTTATACCTATGTATATTAGATATGTTCTAGATATACATACATGCTTTAAACTTGCTAGACAAACTTATTTTGACTATCCTATTCATGTTTTGGAAAATTCTAGTTTGATAAAATACAAGTTTTGTTTTTGATAAATTGGCAAGACACAAAATGAATTGATATGATTGATATATGTCTTGAAATTTTTATCACATGTTTATGTTTCAACATAAAATGACAAAACAATTTTTATGGTATTTTTAAAAGAGATAAAAGATTTTTTAGAAATTATTTTTCCAAATTTTTCTGACCTGGACTGTGCTGACAGGCTGGTCGGTCGACCGTGCCGGTCGACCGCACCAAAGGTCCGGTCGACCGGTCCGGTCGACCGACGTGCACAGACGTGCACGTCTGTTAGGCACAGAACCGGTCGACCGGACCGGTCGACCGAGTTGAGAGCTCTGCTCTCGGGAATTTTCGGTCGACCGGACCGGTCGACCGCTGCTGCCCAACGGTCACATTTTTGACCGTTGGCGGTCGACCGGGCCGGTCGACCGGCAGTTGGTCAGACTGCCACATCAGCCTAACGGCTAGTTTTTCCTAGGGGCTATATATACCCCATTTCTCCATTGTTTTGGATAAGAATTTTTGAGCTAAAAATTTTCAGTTTTCTGAAGAGTTTAAAAGAGTTTTTAAAAGAGTTTTTAAGTCAAAAGATTTCATCTTATTTGTTTTTGGGTTTTTGGAAAATCAAAGAAAACTAGGTCTTGGGATTTTGATTTGATCTTTTTATTTCTATCATATACAAGAGATTTCCCAAATAGTTTTTCTTTGTTGCTTGTTTCCAAAAACACCTAGTTTCCACACTTGAGCTATATCTTCTATCCTAAACTATTAGGATCTTGTTTTTGTGGAAAAAGAAAAGAGAAAAAGAAAGAGAAGAGTTTGAGGTTGTTTGTTGTAAACCTCTTTGTTGTAAACACCCTTTTATTTGTGAATCCCTCTTCGGTAGAGGTGATCGGGTGATTGAGTTGTATCCCTCAAGTGTGAGGTGATAGTGTTGGTTGTGAGCCTCTTCGGTAGAGGTGTTGTGGATTGTGGTTGTTGTAGCCTCGGTGGCTTTGTAAGTTGAGAGAGGAGTTAGGTACTCCTTATAGTGGATTGGGAAATCCTACACGGTGGTGTAGGCGGGGATGTAGAGTTGGGTACTCGAACCTCGAAACAAATCTTTGTGTTAGCGTTTGATCCAATTTCTCTCAACTCTCTCTCATATTGTGCAAAGCATCATACTTCATATCATCTTATCATATTACTTGTGTTGCCTTGCATTATTTCATATTGCCATATCTTTGATTGCTTGGCTTGATTGTGTGTGCACATATTTCATATTGCTTGGATTGCTTGTGTGTGTGTGCCTAACTTGTACTCATCCAACAAGAGCTTCACATAGCGCCTCAACCCATTTCAAGGGGAATCAAGGGGAGTTAGTCCAGAGCCTCGCAAGGGGAATTCGGCTACACTTGTTGTATTGTATTAGTTTGTGCATAATTTGCATTAGCTTCCGCATTTAGCGCACTTAGTTTGCATTAAGTTTCTTAGATTAGCACTTACACCTATTCACCCCCCCCTCTAGGTGTTTTTCAGGTAAGACGGTGAAGAATGGGGGTGGGCTGGCTTGGGGAGAAGAAATAAAGTGATTGGAGGAGAAAAAGAAAGAAAGAAAGAAAAAGTAAAATAATCTTATTTAATTATTATTTTAATTGGGTCGACATTTGACTAGTTCCGAACGGTTCCCAAAAAATCGTTAAAATAGAGAATATTATCTTGAGGAACAATATGAAATCAGCTTTTTAGAAATTCAGCCTCGTTTGCAAATTAAAAATCCTAAAATTGATCGATGATACCGGTCGACACCGAATTGGCTGGATTTTAAGCTAATTCAAAACAAATATCCAAAAATACCGAAAGTAGAAAATATGATTTTGAAGAACAATATGAAAGTAGATTCCAAAAACTCAACTTCGTTTGTGAATTAAAAATCATAGATTCGATTATCGGTATTGATCGACACTGACTATGGAGATTTTTCAAAATATTCCAAAAAATTTCAGAAAATTCTGAAAAATCTAAAATATTAGAAAATAAATATTTGAAATTGAAACTGGTGTATTTTGACTACCAGAAAGGTTAAATTAACTTTAAACGCCGTATCGAGTACTTATACTGTGATACGTACATCTAGGATCGGGGATTACAATATTCTTCTAAAAAAGAACTCTATGTCAAGTGTTAGAAGTAGAAAAAAGATGAAGATAGAGTTGTCTAAAAACTAGGATTTTGAAAATATTAAGGAGTAAGGCTTACTAATCATCTACCACCACTAACTTACTAATCTATGCTAGATTAAACTTCACTTTGAATCATAAAAACTATTCCTTAGAGTTGCATTCAGTTCAAGTAAGATACATAAGATGAAAAAATCATATTTGAAATAATCACTAATCAAGACCTAACATCAAACTATCAAATTTTTTCTAACATAGAATAAGAAGAATAACCAACATTAAACTTCATGGCTACCTAAGCATAGAATAAAAAAAACCATTGGGAAGTATTAGCAAATAATAGATTTAACTATCGTCATGTGTCTTCAAGAGTATTAGCTATTTTTATAGTTTAAGCATGCATGGGATCCAATCGGCTTATTTTAACATAGAAGTAGAAGTAGTGGTGGGTAGAGATTAATAAGTCATGGAGAAGATTAGTTATTAATGAGAGAATCTAAAGAAAGCATGGTAAAAGAGAAAGCAAGTAAAGAAAGCAATTAGACCATAACTTTCACTATAGATACTCAAATCTGATGATTCAAGATACTACAAAAAGAGAATTTGAAGGGCTACAATTCTTATATTAATTACTCTTTTTAATTCAGTCGTCTGATGAGTCATTTCAGCAATCAACACACCGACTTGCTGCAGATCAGTTTAGAATTGAATTCTCATATTGAATTAGGATTGAGTTAAATCTCCTAATTTATATCTTATTGTGATTGACTCTGAGGCCTATTTAAAGAGATGAAATCTCTCATAAAAAGTATATCCATATCAGAGATCATAATTTAGGATTTCTCTTTAGTCTCTTCTCCAAATTCCTTTTATATTTTTTAGGATTTTGTTCTAATTTAAGCTTTATAAAGAAGGAGGAGGCTCTTGTAATTGAAGGTGACAGCACCAATGACAAGATTTTTCTTTCCAATTTATATTTATTTAATTACTTTCTTTACTTGCTTTCTCTTTTACCATACTTTCTTTAGATTCTCTCATTAGTAACTAATCTTCTTCATGGCTTATTAATTTCTACCCACAACTATTTCTACTTCTATGTTAGAATAAGGCGATTGGATCCTATGTATGCTTAAACCTTAGAAATAGCTAATACTTTTGAAGGCACATGATGATAGTTAAATTTATTATTTGCTACTACTTCTCAATGATTTTTCTTATTCTATACTTAGATAGCCTTGATAGTTTAATGTTAATTGTTTTTCTTATTCTATGCTTGAGAAACTTTGATGGTTTAATATTAGGTATTAGTCAGTGATTATTTCAAAGAGGGTTTCTCCATCTTATGTATCTTACTTGAATTGAATGTAACTCTAAGGTATAATTTTTATGATTTAAAGTGAAGTTTAATGTAGCATAGGATAGTAAGTTAGTGGTGGTAAATGATTAGTAAATGTTGCTCTTTAATATTTTTAAAATTCTAGTTTTTAATCCAACTCTATTTTCATCTTTTTTCTACTTCTAACACTTGACATAGAGCTTTTTTTTAGAAGAATACTTAACCAATTTAGTGTTTAAGCGATACCGAAAAGCTTCTATCGCATTCCTCTCTGTGGATTTGACCCGCATAGTCCTTGCTACCACGGATAAATTGCGAAAGGCAGAGACTTAACCAACATTCAGATAACATCCTTCTAACTCTTAACATTCAGATAAAATATATTATTTTATCGATTATGTTTTTCTCTCTCCTCTCTCCTCTCTCTAATTCTCTCTCTATATATATATATTATATACTGGTGGCATGTGCACGTGTTGTTGGGATTCCAGATTTGCGGCATTTTTCGTAATTGTAGGCGAGTGTTCTTACTTTATTCAGGGTTTCCCCACTTCGACGGGTGATAATTGTATTTGATATTTTCTTATAAATTGCATAATCATCGCATCAGTGATTTTGTATTTGTACCGTTGATTTTGAGGATTTGTATTGTAACGATGGTATACCGTATTTTGTATGGAGAATGTTTGTAATAGTGTAAGTGATATATATATTTGTGTTTGGTACTAACACTTTATGCAGGTACCTATACAACCTCCGGGCTTAACCGCTCTGCGGTTCTACACTATAACCTCTGGGTTTTAACTTCTCTGAGATTTTTAAAGTTCTCTGAATTTTTTATATGCTACGCCTGGTAGGCGGACCTAGCGTCAGCACTTTACCGCTAACTCTGTTTGAACGTGACTACCCCATGAGCACGGCTGTGATGAAGCGGTAGTATGGTGTTCATACGCATGCTGCGGCACATGCATTTAGCTGTTCTGCGATCGGTAATCACGCTGAGCGTGATAACATCTAGTGTTGTATATTAACTTTGCTTGGATGATCGCTTGTCGATTCTTTTTCCTGCTAGTCATATATACATGTGTTTTTGGTTCTAACATCTTCTGCAGGTACTTACTCAGCCTCCGGGATTAACCGCTCTGCGATTCTACACTACAGCTATCCTAGCTTAACCTCTTCAAGGTTTATTAAAGTCCTCTTAACTTCTAGTTACACCTGAAAAGTCAACTTAGCGCTCATCATTTTATCACTAAACACGCTTAGGCGAAACTCTGCTAGATTTTAGAATCGAATCTTAAGCCGAGTCTTTCCTGAGTTCCATGGGGCACTTTGGTGATTAAACTTTGTTCGCTGATCTTATTCCCAATACTGTTTAGCTTCGCTTAGATGTTCGCTTGTTTGCTTACTCGCTTGCTCACTTGACAGTTCTATTAACTCTTTTTATTAATGGTCATGAAGAGTCTGAAATCTTTACTTATACTGTTTTCTAAAGACTGAATATTTTTCAGTATTTTTACCAATTTCCTGTATCGGTATCATTTTCCCAAATTGTGTCATTCGACTATTGAACCACTGTATTATCACTTATCGTGCTTTTACTTGATATGTTAACTTTTGTCGTGTGATCACCTGGTATGTCACTACTTAACATCGGACACCTGCCTGCTATCACTTGACACCAATATCTGACATGCTATACATGACTTATGCTTATCACAATATGGGAATGCTGACCTAACATCTTGACATATCCTAATATATATCGGTACTATCTATACTCCTGATACACCTGTACTCCTGATATGCTCCTGCCCATTCCCGTACACTGATAATTACTTAATAAACTATAAAAAAGACAACTTATACTGGGTAATGGGAAATTTATGGACTTCAATCGTGGTTACGTTTACAATGGTATAGGTTGTTGTGTAATTAAAATCTTTCGATTCTACCTAAGGGCTTCCAGGTGTCCGAGGGGTGCGCTCGCACCCCACCTTATACTGTATACACCTCTTCCTAGGGCATGTTAATATGACCCTTTCCTCTTCGCTTTGCAGCGAGTTCCGGCTTAGCAACTGCAACACCCTCGACTATGATTCCGAGCAGGCACGTGCCCCATTGTAAACATAATTCGTTGGTCTTACCATCAGTTTTCGATAACAGCTCATCTTGCTCATATATGGATGTATGTCTCTTGAGATGTACATCAGGACACATACCTAGATATATGAGTCAGACGAGTAATAATAATAATATGCTAATTAACAATTCGTTGTGTTATTTTGCAACTCGGGTTGTATGCACTCAGATTTCGGTGACACAGGGTATAAGGTATATTGATGAGGGTTTTCTTATTTGAATTATTCCATCGACGTACTTGTCTCATGAAGCTGTAAACTGAGTTTGTACAGCTGGTTTAGTTTTATAATGTTTTCTTAATTTAGGAGACAACTCAGGTTATATGAACTCAGGATACGGTGACGTGAGATATAGGGTATATATCTGAGGGTTTTCTTATTTGGATTATTTCTTCGACGTACTAATTTCATAGATCGGTAATTTAGATTTGTATAACTAGTTTTGCCATATTTACTTTACTTGCTGTCACATTCCTGCTCATGTGTGCCTGTGCTCACGACACTGTTTTTCAATGCATACTTATGTTTTGGATTTAATGATTCACGTGTGTGTACCCCTGCACGTCACTTGGCTCTCGTCTCACCGCTCATTGGGGAGTTTCTGACTCCTCTAGATCTGCATGTCCAGATCTTGTAGCTTGGACTAACGTGGAACCTCCTACTTAAGACCAAGCTTATCTTGTGGAACAGGCCGACCAGCTGTAGCTCCAGCCCTTCTAGTTCTCTTGTTTGGCTTGCGACATTTCTTGCAGCTCGTGATCAATCCTTTGCACTGTTCGTGTTATAAATCTTAATTTTTTGCCTCTGGGTGATGTAACATACTTATAATATTATGTCACATGTTTGTGCATGTAACGCTCTGTTGAAATGTATAACACCGTCAGTAATCTGATTCTTACCTGTACTGATGCTTAGCGTATATATGAGGGTATTTTCGACCTACGTTTGTATGTCACAGTAACATCTCTGTTCCCGCGGGATCGGAGCATTATACCGTCATGTCTCTCCAACCCCATGTTACTTTTATTATATATAAATTATACAGTGAATCAGTAATAATAATAGTACATGTAATATGTAATGGGATGGCAAGACATGTACAAGCATTTAACGTATAACAGGATAACATGACATGTACAGAATAACAAAATGCGATCCATAAGACGTGGGACTCTAGAGTTGGCCCCTACAGATTCATGTACACGATAATAAGATAACATCATAACATGAGGTACAATATTTCGTGTGGCACTTAGCGCTGCACATCTTAAATCAATTATTGGTATGTCTCAGTAACAAGGTTATTATATCAATATCGATATCAGTAATATAAAATAGTAATGTATTGTATTAAACGAGCATATAACAGGAATACAAAATATGCATTTGACAATAATTCATAAAACAGGAGCAGTAATCCGCAATAAGAATACAGAAACTGTCAACGCATGTATACAAGTAAATCTATGTAACAGTGATATTAAAAAAATGAAATAACTGTGTACAGAGTATCCGTGTAACAATATCTAGAGTAATAGCGTGTCCGTGTATCAGTAGTACGTGAACATGAAATAATAGTATCTAGTGTAACAATATCTGTGTAACGGTGATATGATAACATAAAATGACAGTGTCCACAAGTATGTTAAATATATAGAAACATGCACATCAATGATACTTGAACATGGATTAACAGTGTCTAGTATATCAGCAGTTATTCTCGTGACTCAGGTAACAGTGACAGTATATGAAACAGGAATACGTGTCAATAGATTTATCAGTATTTTTATAACATTTTCAATGATCAGCATCACGAAGTAAGTATATATAATTATTTACTTTTAAATTATCACAATTATATTAAAAATTATCAATTTATTAATTACTAATATATTAATAATTTATTTATGTTTTATATTAAATCATGAATCACAATAAATATTATTTTGTTAAAAAATTTTAACAAGAAAACATCCATATATTAATTAAAGTGTTGTATCATTTACATGATTTATTAGATAATAAATACAATTTACATGATTTTTTAAATGATAAATATAATTTAATCAATTAATTTCATCTAAATTTGCATTATTATCATCACATTTGCATATTTTATCCTTGATTATTCTTAATTTAATATTCCTATTTAACTCTCTTTTTGATTATGGTGTGTAGTTACTTAAATGGGAAGATAAGAATACAAGAAGCTTCTGTTTTATCCCTAATCCTATCTAAAATTAGATTTCAATTTAAATCAATTTGACTTCAAGAGGAGGAAGGATAAATCATCATCTTCATAATTAAAATTTAAAATCAGAATATATATTTCTAGAAGATGGATGGGATAAAGCTAAGGAGGATAATTCAAATTAAATAGAGTTCAAAATCAATTCAGACTCGGATTCTGACTGGACACCTCTTAGTATTCGTTTCGCTACACATATTCAAATCTAATGATTTAAGATGTTACAGAATGAAGAATTGACAGGCTACAATTCTTATGTTAACCACTTTATCTAATTCAGCCGTCTGATAAGCCATATTCAGCAATCAATATGTTAACTTGCTGCAAATCAGTTTAGAATTGAATTCTCATATTGAATTAGAATTGAGTTAAACCTCCTAATTTATATCTTATTGTAATTTCCTCTTAGGTCTATTTAAAGAGCTGAAATCTCTCATAAAAAGTATCTCCACATCAGATATCATAACGTAGGATTTCTCTTTAGTCTCTTCTCCAAATTTCTTTTGTAATTTTTAAGATTTAGAACTCAATTTAATTTAAATTATCCTCTTTATCCCCATTAGGATTAGCTTTATCACATCCATCTTCTAGAAATATATATTCTAATTTTAAATTTGAATTGTGAAGATGATGATTTATTTTTTTCTCCTCTTGAAGTCAAATTGATTTAAATTGAAATCCAAATTTAGATAAGATTAGGGATAAAATAGAAGCCTCTTGTATTCTTATCTTCCCATTTAAGTAACTACATACCATAATCAAAAAGTGGGTTAAATAGTTGTGTTAAATAAAGAATAATCAAGGATAAAATATACAAATATGATGATAATAATGCAACTTTAGATGCAATCATTTTTTTTATAAGTTATACTTTAATTTATTAAATAAAAATTAATTGATTAAATTATATTTATCATTTAATAAATCATGTAAATTGTATTTACTATCTAATAATTCATAAAAATGATACAACACTTTAATTAATAGATGGATGTTTGCTTGTTAAATATTTTAATAAAATAATATTTATTGTGATTCATGATTTAATATTCATGATTTAATATAAAACATAAATAAATTATTAATATATTAGTAATTAATAAATTGATAATTTGCAATATAGTTGTGATGATTTAAAAGTAAATAATTATATAAACTTATTTCGTAATACTGATCATTGAAAATGTTATAACAAATACTGATAAATCTATTGACACGTATTCCTATTACATATATCACTCTGACACTGTCATTGTTACCTAAATCGCGAGAATAACCACTGATATACTAGACACTGTTAATCCACGTTCGACTATCATTGATGTGCATGTTTCTATATATTTGATATACTTATGGACACTGTCATTTCATGTGCTCATATCACTGTTTCACAGATATTGTTACACTAGATACTATTATTTCATGTTCACGTACCACTGATACACAGATACACTATTGCATTGGATACCGTTACATGAATACACTGTACACAGTTATTTCATTTTTTTATATCACTGTTACATATATTTACCTGCATACATGCGTTGACCATTTCTGTATTCTTGTTGTGGATTACTGCTCTTGTTTTATGAATTAGTGTCAAATGCATATTTTGTATTCCTGTTACATGCCTGTTTAATATAGTACATTACTATTTTCTATTCCTGATATCGATATTGATATAATAATCTTGTTACTGGGACATACCGGCAATTGATCTAAGATGTGTAGAGTAAGTGCCACACAGAATATTGTACCTCATATTATCATGTTATCCTGTTATCATGTACATGAATCCGGGGGGCCACCTCTAGAGTCCCACGTCTTATGGATCGCATGCCTCCTGTTATTATGTACATGTCCTGTCCTGTTACATGTTAAATGCATGTACTTGTCTTGTTACCCGTTACATGTTACATGCACTATTATTGTTACTGATGTTTGTGTCGGAAAAGGTTGGTCGATGTAAAGTTTCTTTGAGTGGCTAAATAGTTACAACGGAACAATTCTGATTTCAAAAGAGGGGAGAAGGTATGATTCTCCCCTTTGTTTAAAGCTGGATTCTTCATGTGGCGATGGTGAGTGATTCCTGTTCGCCATTGACCGGCCGACTGTCAAGCGTCTCTTCTGGATGCTCTCGAAGACTAATTAGAAGGGACTCTGTTTTTAACACACTAAGTGTTTAACTCCATTGATTACTCCTTTTCTCCCTCTCTCTAAAAACAAGAAACTTTTAGCTTGAGAATTCGCAGCTTTCAATCTCAAAAAAGCCTCCTCTCTACCTTTCTTCTTGTCGTCCCTAAAATCTCTTCATTACGTGGGGAGCCAATTGACCCAGTAATGGGGGTCAGTTACAACAGAAACACGGGTCTCGCGCTGGACACGAACCTCGCATTGCATATTATAGACGCGGGCATCTCAGTTAGAACGCGGAGTTGCTCAGACCCGCGTTTGAAGTTAGACGCATGGTTTCTCAGACCCGCGTCTGAAGTGGAGCGTCGAGTTGCTCAGACCCGTGTGATATGCAGAGTTCTTTACACTCGCGTTGGATGGGACGCAGAGTTACTCAGACTCGCGTTTGAGTCGAGACACGAGATTCTTCAGACCCGCGTTTGACATAGAGTTACTCAGACTCACTTGAATGCGGGTTTACTCAGGCCTGCGTCTGAAGTCTCCATGCTTCTTTGAATGTGAGGTCCGCTTTTAGTAGAAACGCGACCTTCGCGTTGAAGTGAGGCTCGCATTTGATGACTTGTCCTTAGTGATTTTTTATACAGCCTACAACTGATTCATTGTATTATTTATTTATGATAAAAGTAACAAAGGGTTGGGGGAGACTTGATAGTATAATACCCCGATCCCGTGGATACGGAGACTTTACTGCGACTATACGCAGGTCAGAAATACTCTCACATATATACGCTAAGCATCTGTACATGCAAGAATCAGAGTACTGAAGTATGTGGTGTTATCATTTCAACAGAATGTTACATGTACAAAGTTTTCACCTGATATGATATAATATTATAACTATGTTACATCACCCAGAGTTCAAAAATTAAGACTTATAACACGAACAGTACAAAAGATTGCTCAAGAACTGCAAGAGAATACTGTAAGCCAAACAAGGGAACTAGAAGGGACTAAAGTTACAGCTAGTCGGCCCACTCCGCAAGATAATCTTGGTCTTTAGCAGGAGGTTCCACGTTAGTCCAACCTTCAAGATCTGGACATGCAGATTCAGGGGAGTCAGAAACACCCCAACGAGCGGTGAGGCGAGAGCCAAGTCGCGTGCAGGGGTAAACACACGTGAATAATTAAATCTGAAATATAAGTATGCATTGAAAAATAGTGTCGTGAGCACAGGCACACATGAGCAGAAAATGAGACAGCAAGTAAAGTAAATATGGCAATACCAGTTATACAAATCCAAATTATAGATCCATGAGATTAGTACATCGAAGGAATAATCCAAAGAAGGAAACCCTCATCTGTATACCATATATCCCGTGTTACCATAATCTGAGTATATACAACCCGAATTGCAAAACAATACAATGAATTGTTAATTAGTATCTTATTATTATTACTCGTCTGACCTACAATCTAGGTATGTGTCCTGGTATAAATCTCAACACACATACATCCATATATGAGCAAGATGAGATGTTATTAGAAACTGATGGTGAGACCAACGAATTATGTTTATAATGGGTCATGTGCCTGCCCAGGACCAGGTCGAGGGTGTTCCGGTTGCTAAGAAGAAACTCGCTGCAAAGCGAAGAGGAAAGGGTTATATTAACATGCCCTAGGAAAGAGGTGTATAAGTATAAGGTGGGGTACGAGCGCACCCCTCAGACACCTGGAGGCCCTGAGGTAGAACCGAAAGATTTTAGTTGCACAACAACTTATACCATTGTAAATGTAACCACGATTGAAGTCTATCAGTTTCCCCTTTCCCCAGTATAAGTTGTCCTTTTTATACTTTATTAAGTAATTATCAGTGTACAAGAATGAGCAGGAGCACGTCAGGAGCATCAGGAGTACAGGTGTATCAGGAGTACAGATAGTACTGATATATATCAGGATATGTCAAGATGTCAGATCATCATTCCCGTATTGTGATAATCATAAATCATATATAGCATGTCAAATGTCAGGTATTGAGCATGTCAGGTGTCAAGTGATAGCAGGCAAGTGTCCAGTGTTAAGTAGTGACATACCAAGTTATCACAGGACAAGAGTTAACATATCAAGTAAAAGCACGATAAGTAATAATACAGTGGTTCAACAGTCGAATGACACGATTCAAAAAAATGATATCGATACAAGAAATTGGTGAAAACACCGAAAAATATCAGTCTTTGAAAAATAGTATTAGTAAAGATTTCAAAGTCTTCACGACCATTAATAAAAAGAGTTAATGGAACTGTCAAATGGGCAAGCGAGTAAGCAAGCAAGAGAACATCCAAGCGAAGTTAAATAGTACTGGGGAGAAGATCAGCGAGCAGAGTTTAATCACCAAAGCGCCCAGTGGAACTCAGGAATGACTTGGCTTAAGATGGAGTCTAAAATCCAGCAGAGTTATGCTTAGACGTGTTTAGCGGTAAAACCTAAGCACTAAGCTACCTTTTCAGGCGTAGCTAAAAAGTCAAGAGGACTTTAATAAATCTCAGAGAGGATAAGCCCGGCGGCTGTAGTGTAGAACCGCAAAGCGGTTAAGTCCGAAGATTAAGTAAATACCTGCAGAAAATGATAGAACCAAACAACACATGCATAGATAACTACCAGGCAAGAGAACTGACAAGCGATCATCTAAGCGAAGCTAAGCAAGCTAAAGCGAAGCTAATGTACTGCACTAGATGCTATCAGCTTGGCGTGGTCACTGCTCACAGCACAGCTAAACGCACGTGTCGCAGCATGCGTATGAACGCCATACTACCGCTCACGTCACAGCCGTGCTCACGGGGTAATAACGCTCAAACAGAGTTAGCGGTAAAGTACTGACGCTAAGTCCGCCTACCAGGCTTAGCATATAAAAAGTCCAGAGGACTTTAAAAACCTCAGAGAGGTGAGGTTATAGTGTAGAACCGCAGAGTGGTTAAGACCGGAGGCTATATAGGTACCTGCATAAAGTATTAGTGCCAAACACAAATATATATATATATATATATATATATATATATATATATATATATATATATATATATATATATATATATTACAAACATTCCCCTTACAAAATACAATATATCATCGTTACAATACAAATCCCCGGAATCACCGGTACAAATACAAAATCACTGATACAACGATTATACGATTTACATGAAATTCTCAAATACAATTTATCACTCATCGAAGCGGGGAAACCCAGAATAAAGCGAGAACACTCGCCTAAAATTACGGAAAACGTCACAAATCTGGAATCCCAATAACACGTGCATATGCCACCAATATAATATATATATATAGAGAGAGAGAATTAGAGAGAGGAGAGAGAGGGGAGAAAGAAACAAGAGAGGGGGGAGAAAGGATCCCACAGCCAGGCTGAGGCCGTGAGCCCCAGGCTGAGGCCGTGGCTCACGGCCAAGAGAGAGGACACGAGGGAGAGATTCAAAATCAGTCTAGAGAGAAAGAGAAGAAGAGAGAGAAAGAGAAAATTAACAGAGGGGGAGAGAGAGAGGATTGGCAAGAGAGAGAGGTAGCAGGAGAGAGAGGAAATAAAAAGGAGAAAGAAAAGAGAGAAGGTAGGAGCTCACGGCCCTGGTGGGGCCATGGGCTTTGTGCTCTGGCCGCGCTTAGGGAGCAGGGGAGGTGGCGGGCCGCCGCACCACCGGCCAAGAGGTGGCCGGCCACCCGAGGAAAAGGAGTGGCAGTGAGTTGGGTGATGGTGGTAGTGAGATTGGTGATGGGGATGATGTTGGTGGTGGCGATTTTGAAGGAGGAAGAAGATAGGGGTGATGGTGGTGATCTTGATAGAGGAGTTGGTGGTGTAATTGGGGATGTCGGTGGTGAAATTGGGTGGTAAGAGTGATGGATGGTTGTTGTGGGTGGTGATTGATGGTGGAATTGGGTAGAGAAGGTGGTGGATTTTGGTGTTGGTGGTGTTGTTGGTTGAAGAAGAAGAAGGAGAAGTAGGTAGAAATGGAGGATGAGGGAGTTGGGAAGGAGATGGTGGCCACCGGAGTAGGGCACACCACGGCCAAGTGGGTCATTATCGGCGAGGGTGGCCGTCAGTGTTATGGGAAAAGAAAGAGAGATTGGAGTGAGGAGAGGGAATAGAGTAGAGAGAGTGAAATTGAGAAGAAGAGAGTGAGAATTGGAAAAGGAGAGGAGAGATTGGGAGAGAGGGAGAGGGTGGTGGTGCTGGCTTGAGATTTGCCGGAGGAGCACCGATGCTAGGGTCTGGTGGAGGCCATCGTTGGCTAAGAAGAGAGAGTGAGGGAGATTAGAGGGGAAAGAGTGAGAAATTAAGAGAGAAAAAGAGAATGAGAGAGAGATTAAAAGAGAATTTAAAGGGGGAAAGGGGATTGTTGGAACCTATTTCGATAAAGACATTCGTGACGATCAAATTCATTTGGAGCTCTTCACATGACGAATCAAGAGTCCGACATGATCAAGTTGTGCCAAAGAGGGTTGAGATGTTGTGGTTTGTAAAGATGAAATAGCATGTAAAAGCCTTGATGCACACACATATATCATAGCCTATTAGTAGACTTGACCCTTCCTATTAGTAGACTTGACCCTGCCTATTAGTAGACTAATAGGGTGATTAGTTGACTTATAAAAATGATTAGTCGACTAATAATGTTATTAGTCGACTTATATATTTCCCTAGTCGACTAATACATGGTATAGTCGACTTATAGATTTCCCTAGTCGACTATCTTTTGTCCTGAAAGATCCCAACTCTCTGTTTGTCACTGTTAGTCGACTTAACAGTTTATATAGTCGACTAATATATGTTGTAGTCGACTTATACCCAATATTAGTCGACTAACCCAGTATAAATTGCCCAACTTAGTCGACTAACTCATATCTCAAGTCGACTATAGGCAGTTTCTGACTGTTGGACAGTTTTCTTTATCTGATCCTTTTGGCAACGTTTTCCAACGTCTATATCATCTGAATTGGTCCTATAACTACCCTGACTAACCCTAGTCTACAGCTATAAATAAGGAAGTTATTCCTAAGGCCAAATGTTAAGACAAACAAGATTTTCATTCAGTTTTCCAAAGCCAAATTCCAGAAAAACCTGAAAACTGATTTCCTAACTTCTGTTCTTCACCAAAAGACAATTCCATTAGTGAAGTTCTCTGAAGTTCATCTTTCCTATACTGTACCTTGTCCACATACACATCTGTACCAAGGCTATAGGAAAAGAGTTGTAAATTCTCAAAGTGTTCATTTGTACACGGGAGGTTTCTTGGTTGAAGAGGCAAGTTGTACAAGGTGACCATTGTATACGGGAGGCTTCTTGGTTGAAGAAGTAGTTGTACAAAGGTAAAAGGTGTTCTCTTGGTGGAAGAGAAGGTGTACACATTTGGAGAAGGGGATTCGACAAGTGGTGTACATATTGTATTGATTTTGGGTGGCAAGATCAAGGATAAAGGAAAATCTCAAGCGGGTGGCTTGGGGACTGGATGTAGGTCACAAGGACCGAACCAGGATAAATCTCTTTGTTTGCGTTTGTCAATTTCTGAGATTTGTTTTCTTTACTTGCAAGTTTACTTATTTGCTTAACTATTAATCCTTCCTGTCAAGTGTTGTGTTGATTTGATTATAGATCCTACATTTGGTATAAGAGCGGGACCCAACAATTGGTATCAGAGCGGGTATAAGTCAACAACAAGGATGGCAACGGAGTTCTCATCATCCCAATTCAAGGAAGGACATTCTACACAGCGTCCACCGTTATTTGACGGAACCAACTACAACTATTGGAAGTGTAGAATGAAGATCTACTTGCAGTCACTCAACTACGACCTTTGGAACATCGTAGAATCAACATACACCAAGCCTACAACCAACTACAACGCTTGGAGTGAAGATCAAAAGAAGAACGCCAACCTTGACGTCAAAGCAATGAATGCTCTATTCTGTGCCCTTACCAAAGAAGAGTTCAACCGAGTGTCAACAGCGACTTCTGCACATCAAATTTGGCATACTCTTCAGGTAACACATGAAGGCACTAATAAAGTTAAGGAGTCTAAAATTTCTGTTCTTGTCCACAGGTTTGAGTTATTCAAATGGAGGAGAATGAAACCATATCCGAGATGGTTACAAGATTCACCGACATCACCAATACTCTTGCATCCCTTGGAAAGGACTACACCCAAGTCGAAAGAGTTCGAAAGATCCTTCGTGCACTTACACCAGAATGGGAGAAGAAGACAACCGCCATTGAAGAGGCGAATGATCTCTCAACTATGACATTAGAAAACCTAATCGGTAATCTAATGGCATACGAAGTGCAGTTAGAAGAAAGGAAGAAGGACCAAGAACGACAACACTGTTCAAAGAAGAAAGAACTCGCTTTCCATGCATCTTCCGACACGGACAATGATGACGAAGAGGAGATGGCAATGCTTTCAAAGAAGTTCAGAAAATTTCTTAAGCAAGGTAAATTCAAGTGTTTTAATTGTGATAAAACAGGACATATGAAGATGAATTGCCCTTTGCTCAAGAAGAAAGAAAAGTACAAAAGTAAGAAGTTCAGAAAGAAGAAGAACTACGAAGCATCTTCAGAACATAGTGATTCCTCATCTTCCGATGAAGAAGAATCTACTGAACATGTTAACTTATGTTACATGGCTATAGAAGATGAAGAGGTATCGTTTTCTGAACTCTCAGATGCTTTTAATGAATTATTTATGAATCTGAAAAGTGAAAAACTGAAAAACAGAGTTTTGTTAAAAGAAAATGAGAAACTTTTACAAGAAAATTCTGTTTATGCATTACAATGTTCTTCTATAAATTCTCAACAAGATGAAACTGAAAATGTCATATCATCTTTGAAAACTGAAAATGAGAAGTTTATAAAAGAAAACATTTTTCTGAAAATGAAAATTAAGTCTTTAAATGATAGGATTTCTATATTGGACAAAGACATGATAGTTTTCAGAAATAAATATGAAGATCTTTTGCAAAATGTGACTAAGTTTAATAAAGGAAAAGAAAATTTGAATGCTTTATTATCTTTTCAGAAATTGTCACATGATAAACATGGTATTGGTTATATTGCAAAATCTTCATGTTATAATCCATATAGTTCTTTTGTTAAAGGTAAGACTAAGAAAAGTAAGTTTATATGGATTCCAAAGAATTTAAATATTTATGATAAAATACATATATTGCTTCATACATGCATGATATATGTGATTCTTGCAATTATGTATATACTAATAGGTGGAAACCAAATTCTAAATGGATTTGGAGTCCTAAAGGTTAGATATGATCTTTTATATTTGGTACCAACTAACGTTTATTTTGCAGGTACCATATAAAAGTTATTATATATATATGTACTAATATATTTGTTGCAGGGGGAGAACAAAATATTTTTATATCTGTTATAACCCATTTCTGCAGGGGAGGAAAAGATAACATATTTTTTACAGGGGGAGGACATGCACACACAAAGCGTCGTCATCAAAAAGGGGGAGAATGTTGGAACCTATTTCGATGAAGACGTTCGTGACGATCAAATTCATTTGGAGCTCTACACATGACGAATCAAGAGTCCGACATGATCAAGTTGTGCCAAAGAGGGTTGAGATGTTGTGGTTTGTAAAGATGAAATAGCATGTAAAAGCCTTGATGCACACACATATATCATAGCCTATTAGTAGACTTGACCCTTCCTATTAGTAGACTTGACCCTGCCTATTAGTAGACTAATATGGTGATTAGTCGACTTATAAAAATGATTAGTCGACTAATAATGTTATTAGTCGACTTATATATTTCCCTAGTCGACTAATACATGGTATAGTCGACTTATAGATTTCCCTAGTCGACTATCTTTTGTCCTGAAAGATCCCAACTCTCTGTTTGTCACTGTTAGTCGACTTAACAGTTTATATAGTCGACTAATAGATATTGTAGTCGACTTATACCCAATATTAGTCGACTAACCCAGTATAAATTGCCCAACTTAGTCGACTAACTCATATCTCAAGTCGACTATAGGCAGTTTCTGACTGTTGGACAGTTTTCTTTATCTGATCCTTTTGGCAACGTTTTCCAACGTCTATATCATCTGAATTGGTCCTATAACTACCCTAACTAACCCTAGTCTACAGCTATAAATAGGGAAGTTATTCCTAAGGCCAAATGTTAAGACAAACAAGATTTTCATTCAGTTTTCCAAAGCCAAATTCCAGAAAAACCTGAAAACTGATTTCCTAACTTCTGTTCTTCACCAAAAGACAATTCCATTAGTGAAGTTCTCTGAAGTTCATCTTTCCTATACTGTACCTTGTCCACATACACATCTGTACCAAGGCTATAGGAAAAGAGTTGTAAATTCTCAAAGTGTTCATTTGTACACGGAGGCTTCTTGGTTGAAGAGGCAAGTTGTACAAGGTGACCATTGTATACGGGAGGCTTCTTGGTTGAAGAAGTAGTTGTACAAAGGTAAAAGGTGTTCTCTTGGTGGAAGAGAAGGTGTACACATTTGGAGAAGGGGATTCGACAAGTGGTGTACATGTTGTATTGATTTTGGGTGGCAAAATCAAGGATAAAGGAAAATCTCAAGCGGGTGGCTTGGGGACTGGATGTAGGTCACAAGGACCGAACCAGGATAAATCTCTTTGTTTGCGTTTGTCAATTTCTGAGATTTGTTTTCTTTACTTGCAAGTTTACTTATTTGCTTAACTATTAATCCTTCCTGTCAAGTGTTGTATTGATTTGATTATAGATCCTACATTTGGTATAAGAGCGGGACCCAACAGGGATCAGACCCGCTTCTGGACTGAGCCTCGTGTAGGGTTGAGACCCGCGCATAGCAGGGAAGGCCCGCGTTGCGCAGAGAGAAGGAGTGGGGGAAAGAAGATATTCTTGGGGGAGTTTGTGTAGTGGAGAAAAAAGGAAAAAGAAAAAAGAAAGAAAAGAAAAAAGATATGGTAGGGAAAAAGGGAAAGGAAAAGGGAAAGGAAAGGAAAGGAAAGGAAAAGAAGGAAATAAAATATCCGATCAAAATCTCAGTTCTGGGGAAGCCTAAATATTATTTTATTCGGTCAAAATTTGATTGTTCCAGAAAAGTTCCCAAAAATTTTCAAAAATAGATAATATTATATTAAGGTACATGGTGAAATCAGATTCAATAAATTCTATCCCATTTTGAAATTAAAAATTTTGAAATCAACCAGCGATACTGGCCAACACCAAATCCGGTCGGGTTTTGATAAATTCAGAAAAATCTCCAAAAAATACATTAAAGTAGAAAATGTGATTCTAAGAGATAATATAAAAGTAGATTTTAAAAATTAAACTCTGTTCGTAAATTAAAAAATCCTGGAATCGACAAGCAATACCAATCGACACTGATTTTGAAGATTTGCAATTTAATTCGGAAAAATTCTATAAAATCATGAAAAATCTAAAATATTGGTGATCACACATGTGCGTTGCATGTTTTCATATCATATGTGTCACATTTCTGCATTTTTATTTAAATAAAACTCTGCTATTAATGTATTTTTATGTTTAATGACGTGTATGGTAATTAACAAAAAAATAGAGAGATAGACAGATTTATCTAATTAAATCTAAAAGTTTAAAAGAAAGGGGATCGATTCAAATCCAGAGGTTCTAAATGCCAACTTATCTGAAGACCGGTTATATCAGATGAGATAATATCATTCAAATTCAAAGGTAAAATAGATTAGAAGAAGACTCTATCGGTTTCACTAAGGATAAAGAGATAGATCGTCAAACCTAAAGCTTAAATTCAAAATCCAAAAGGATAAATGGAGAGAGAGAAGATCAACGGATGAGATAAAGCAATTTAGACTCGGATTCAGATTGGATATATTTTAGTATTTGAATCATAACTTTCTCTACCGAAACGCAAATATGATGATTCAAGATGATCCAGAAAGAAGACATAAAGGACTACAGCTCTTACGTTGATCACTGTTTCTAATTCTATCATTTGCTAAGTTATATTCAGTAATCAACACGCCAATAAGTTACAAATCAGAATTGAATATCTACATCAAATCAAGTTTGGAGATAAGGGGAGGATTTAAATTTAGAAATAGCCAGCTCCCCCTATCTTTCGACTCGTTTCCTTATCCATTTCTATCCTATAAAAACTCCACACATCAGAGGCAGAGGAGGAAGCAGGGAGTAGAATAGATTTTTGTATAGGTTTAACTTGGGTTCTTCTTTCTCTTTTAATGTAATTTTTATTTTTTCTTATGTAACTGAGAGGAGATAAGAGTTTCATAGAGGAATGAGAAAGGCGCTTGTACTGAGAGTGACACTGGTGTAAGTATTCATCTTTTCTTTTATTGTTATTTAATCAAATCGAAAGTTATTTTTTCTTCTTTATTCTTGTTTTTGCTTGCCTTCCTTTGATGTGTTTGTAATCCAAGTGAATCCAATAGTCTCGAGACTGTTTTACCATTGCAAGTGCCTTTGATGGCCTATAGTGATGAACAACCATTCCTTTATTAGTTTAGCTTGCCCATTTATTCATAGTGTAAATCAAGAACGGGGAAAATCCTACATGCCATGCTTGATCGCCTTCAAAAATTAGGTAAGTCGTAGCAACAGACCAAGGTATATGAGCACGGAAGAGGTAAGTAAGAATTTTCAGTTTTCTTTTAATTCTTAGTTAAGAATTCTACTCCAAAACCAACATTCTCCTCTTTATTTAGTTTTTCCTTTTCTTTTGTAAATAAAACAACAACAACATCATCATCATCTTTCTTTTACTATCTTCTTCACATCTTCTAACTTAACCTTTTTATTTTCTTTTTCTAAAATTGAAAAGAAATTCCTAACATATTTTTGTAAAATCAAAAAGAAACGAACTTACTTAAAAGCTTCCATCGCTAGTCCCTCCTTGTGGATCACGACCCGCATAGCCACTTGCTATCACGTTAGTATTGAGAACTTGTACTTTTATTTTGTATTTCTGAAATTTTGTATTTCTGTGTGCAGATTCTAACTCAATCAATTGAAAAACAACATTTGAAACTGAAATCGATCAAATCTGACTACCGAAAAGACCAAATCGAGCAATACACTATGATCGGGTCTCCGGTGCAGACTAGGGCTGACTCTGAATCTAAGAATCCAGATCCAAATACCAATGATGAGATAATAATCACAAAACAAAAATAATATGCTAAAAAATTGAAAGAATATTATCATAAAAATCAGAATACATATCTAAGTATGTATTCCGGGAATAAAGTGTTACAGACGGTCTTGTCAGGTGGATATCATGGATCCATATTAGTCCAACTGTAGGGGACATGATAGTGCTGGCTATCATCTCATTTCTCGTTTCCTGTTACTTATTTTGCCTTAGCGAGCTGGCCCTGGTCTCAGCAGCCAGGGGGTCTGTTTAAGGCCATGATCCTGAGTATGCACGAGATATACCCACCCAATTAGAGCTTCTTGACCATTTGGTTTTCAATTATTATAATAAGAACAGTATAAACAATGATGATAATAGGAACACTTGTTATTTAATCACTCTCTCGTTTGAATAATAGTACCCGTATGACATGTTCGGATGGGTTTGGTTGGAGTACGGGCTCCGGTATGAACTGTTAGTGGTATGAGATACTGGAAGAGATTGATTATGTTCTTATTGTATAAATAACATGGTTTGCTTGATACATGTATATTATTATTCATTTATACTTGTTACAGTTCTTGATATCTTATCCACCATCATGTCATATGTATATTGTGCACTTCATGTGAAGACACACTATTCATGTACACATATATTTTGTATTCTATGTATTCTCTATTTCATGCATTCATGTATAAATATTTTTATCACGATACCATCATGCTACTGTTACTATCAGTTTAAACAATAAATGTACTATAATTAAGACTTAATACATGTTCATTAAACCATTCGATTTTGTTAATATAAAACTAAATATTGTATCTTATTACTCATATTGATCATACCATTTAAAAGACATAACTCCTACTGATTATAAGAACATAATAATACAAAGTTGGTGATATATAAGACTCTTTTCTATATTATTAATTGATATTAATGTTATATAATTTGATAATATTGTAGAACTAACACCGTCGTAACATGCTAGGCATTTATAATATTATAGTGTTAATATAACACTTGTTTATATTTATGCATATATCCTGATTGTTAGTATAATTATATTGTATCAATGTTATTTAAACATATATTATATAATATCGTGATTGTAACACTATTATATTATATATTACTGCTTTTTTCATTTCACCACTCACTAGGTCGCTTTCTGACGACGCTGGGTCTACATACCTAGGTTGGAGATCCGAGAAATCGTATCACCTGATATTTCATGCGATATTCGTAGGAGGCTCGACGCCTTTATTATGTTGGCCCAACGGCTACAATCCTCAGGTTATGTGTTTTGATGATAACAAACATATAAAAGCTATTTGGTACTAATAGAAGTTCAAGAATGAATTTCAAGTTGGTACAGGTATGGATGGCTCAAGCATGAGATTTTAGGCTCTAACTCAATCACTGCTCAACATCAGGTTTCAGAGACGTCTGCTTGTAGACTCATTTTGTAAAAAGTTATTGTTAAATATTAGTATTTATGGTTGAAGCTCAAAAGTTCACACACATCAAAATACACATTTTTCTAAAGTATGATTTAAGTTCTTAAATTTTCTAAAATATTTTTTATCAAGTTTTGAACTTATATCTAGTAGCTATGTATGTTTTCTATCTTCCAAAATCCAAACATAAATATTTCAAAATTTTACATATCTTCAAAAAGATTTTTCAAAACTGTTTTGGCCAAGGTCAGTCGACCGGGCGGTCGACCGTGCCTATTACAAGCCAAAACGGTCGACCGCACGGACAACCGGAGTTTTGGCAATTGGGGGTGTGCACGTTCCTGGTTGATCGGGCGGTCGACTGGTCCCTGTTGCGGTCGACCAGGGGTCGATCGATTGTAAGCAGCCAACTCTCAGTTTGGCACGGTCGACCGACTGGTCGACTGAGAAGTGCTAACGGTCAGATTTTTTAATCTACCGGTCGACCGGTGGGTCAACCGACAGTATGTCAGATTGGCAATTCTGACTGTTTTGTTTTAGTTGTTTTTAAAACATGTTTAAATTCAAAACGTGGATAGTTGATTTTGAGGGTCAATTTATTCCTCTTTTATGCTGGTAAAACTATTCTAAGTTTACTCTTCCTAAAACCTATATAAAGAGGTCATTAGGGTAGAAGTTTTTACAACAATAATTTGAAAAGATTCAAGGTTTTGTGCTTACTTGAGAAAAGTTTTTGTTTCAGTTTTTGTACTTTTATTCTCTGAAATTCTATTCAAGTTTTGGATCTAAAAATTTCTCTTCTATTTTTAAATTTCACTTACAAAATCTTGAGCTTCAATCTTATATATTATTCTCTAGGTTTTTTTGTAAAGAAGTGTTTTCAAGAGAGAGTTTGTGGTCTTTTGATCACCCAGTGCTTATTGTACTGTTGCTACGTTACCTCTGAACTAAAGGAGTGTGTGGGGGAGTTGTGTACTTCATAGTGGTTGTAATTCCTTTGGTGGAAAGTTTTAGTGGATTGGAAATCCTTCACGGTGGTGAAGGCGGGGACGTAGAGCGGTGACTCGAACCTCGAAACAAATCTCTTTATTTGCGATTGATTTACTTGTCTATCTTATCTACTTTATATTCATTCATTTATTGTCGATCTATACTCTTACAATAAGATTGCATTGAGGACCTCAAACTCTTATCTAGAAGAATCACGAGGAAGAAGTTTAGAACTCTTCACGAGGTATACAGCTTCTAATCTTACTTTGAGTGATCGTTTACATCATCTCATTTTTATTTTGCATTGAATATTGATTTTTTTAGCCTTACACCTATTCACTCCCCTCTAGGTGTAATTTCAATTGGTATCAGAGCGAGGTATCTAGTTTTTGGCTTAACATCCTTAGAGAGATCCTAATTTGCTAATCATTGTATAAATTTCTTCATTCATCCACTAGTAAAGATGGCCGACAGTATTAGGATCCCTCCCAAGTTTGATGGCCTTAACTTTTTCATATGGAAAGTTAGGATGACCATATTTTTGTAATCCCTAGTATGCTGGGTTGCAAAGGCAGTAACCAAACCCAATAGTGCACCCACCGATGAGGAGGACACTTGGTCCGATCTTACCTCCAAGGAATATGAGGCTAATTCAAAGGCTCAAAATGCCTTACTTTTAGCATTGAATGAGGATGACATGACAAGGATCATTCATTGCAAATCCGCCTTTGAGATTTGGCAACACTTATTAATCTCATGAGGGAACATCACAAGTCAAGAGAACTAAAATTGATCTCTTGCGTTCCCAATATGAAAACTTTAAAATGCATGAAAATGAGTCTATTGATGACATGATTACGAAGTTTACTAAAATAACTAATGGTCTTGCCTCTCTAGGTGATGAAATCAACATTGATCAAAAGTCTGAAAGGTCATTCGGCACTTCCTCCGTCTTGGGAAGTCAAAGCTACCACATTGAAGGAGTTGAACGATAAAGATGAGATGGAGCTCATTGGTCTTATCGGCAACCTTAAGACCCATGAGATAGAGAAAACGACAAGAGAAGAAATGGCGCCACAAAAGAAGAAGACTATCACTTTCAAGTCTACTCCCGCCATCTCCGACGATGAAGAAGAAGATGATGAAGAGCTATCTCTCCTCGTAAGAAATGTAATAAGAGCATACAACAAAGAAAAATACAATCATAGGAGACGACAGCAAAGAAAATAGGAAAAGAAAATCATTTACTTCAACTGTCGGAAACCCGGACATATCATGGCCGAATGTCCAGATTTCAGAAACAAGATATATTCTTCTATCAAGCAAAAGAAGCCATGTATGAAGAAAGCTCTCAAAGTTACTTGGGATTCAGAAAGTGAATTCGAAGAGAAGGTGGACACTGCAAACGTGTGTTTATGACAAACACACCCAAGGTAAATTCTAAACCATCTTTTGATGATAGTGGAGTAACTCAAGATAATTTATTAAATGCTTTTATAGAACTTTCAAATAGTTATGATTCTTTAAAGAAAAATTGTCTAACAATGAAAAAGGAAAATGAAGTTCTTCAAAACAAAGTTATTATTCTTTCCAAAGAAAAAGATAATTTATCTTCCACTCTTTTATCAACACAAAGGAATTTTGATGCATACAAGGTTTCATGTAAAGCTAAGTTTCTCAAGATTGATGAAAATGAAATTTCTATCTTAAAAACTAAAATCAACAATGTAGAAAATGTTTTAAAGAAATGTGAGTTCAACAAAGCTCAATTAGAAGACATGTTTTCAAAGAAAAATGCTTCAATGAAACACATTCATACAAATGCTCACACTTCTAAAACACACACCAAGCATGTTCATACACCACATGTTCACCATGCTCATAAACCACATGTTCATCATGCACATCATACTTTCAAGTATGAGAGATTTTATAAATGTACTTATTGTGGCCAAAATGGTCATCTAGCTAAATTTTGTTATGATCATATAAATGGTACTAATAATCATGTTTGGGTTAGAAGTACTAACATCGTAGGATCCAAGAAAATATGGGTACCAAAGTCAACAACTTCATTATTTGATACAGGTATACACCAAGGCTCCAAGACGTAGGGAGCGGTGGTACCTTGATAGTGGTTGTTCAAGGCACATGACATAGGACATCAATAATTTTGCAACTCTATCAAGGTACTTTGAAGGTGGCACCGTCACCTTTGTGTTAGAACATGTTTTGATGAAGACTTTTGTGAAACATTTCATTTGGAGCTCTAACACACGACGAATCAAGAGTTCTTCATGATCAAGATGTCCCAAAGAGAGTTGATATGATGTGGTTTGTAATTGTGAAATAGCATGTCAAAAGCCTTGATACACACACATATCATTGACCATTAGTCGACTTATAGTCCCTATTAGTCGACTAATACACTTGGTAGTCGACTAACCCAAACCCCCTAGTCGACTAGTCATGTGTCCAAAAGAAACCCAACTCTCTGTTTGTCCATTAGTCGACTTGACAGACAAACATAGTCGACTAATGACCTTGTAGTCGACTAATCCTATTCCCCTAGTCGACTAATAGCTGATCCAGTCGACTTATAAAGTAGTTGCAGTCGACTTGATTTAGTTATCCAGAAACCTGTCACTTGAGCTTATCTTGACCTAGTCGACTTATAGTCAATACTAGTCGACTACTCTTTGGAAAATTGCCTAGACTAGTCGACTAACTCAAAAGCAAGTCGACTATAGGTAGTTTCTGACTGTTGGACAATTTCTGTTATCTGGTCTTTTGTGCAACGTTTTTCAATGTTTCAAACATTTGAATTGCACTTATAACTACCCTAACTAACCCTAGAGTGTAGTTATATATAGGGTTGTTAATCTAAAGGCCAAATACCAATCCTAATCTTCAGTTTTCTAAGATCACAAATTCTGCCAATCCTGAAAATTGTTTTTCCACTTCAGTTCTTCACCAAATTCTGATTCTCTAGTGAAGTTCTCTGAAGTTTTTCTCCTATACTAGACCTTGTCCACGTCATACACAATACCAAGGCTTATAGGAAAGTGTTGTAATACTCAAAGCAATCATTGTACACGGGTGTCTTCTTGGTGTAGAAGCAGTTGTACAAGGTGGAGTTTGTTCTCTTGGTGGAAGAGAAGGTGTACACATTTGGCAAAGGGGATTTATCAAGTGGTGTGCATGGTTGTGATTTTGGGTGTACAAAATCAAGGATAAAGGAAAATCTCAAGCGGGTGGCTTGGGGACTGGATGTAGGTCACGAGGACCGAACCAGGATAAATCTCTCGTATTTGCGTTTGTCTAAACTTTACTGAGATTTGATTTCCTTTATTGCAAGTTTATTTATTTGTTTAACTTTAATCCTTCTTTGTTTTAGTATATGTGTTGACTTCGTATTTTAGATCCATAAGTGCCAACAGAGAAAGTTCCGCAATTGGCATCATCTCGGGACCAACATTTGGTATCAGAGCAAGGTCTCACATTCGGCATACAAGCCATGCATACCTAGTCAACAACAAGCAAGGATGGCAACGGAGTTTTCATCATCCCAATTCAAGGAAGGACATTCTACACAACGTCCATCGCTATTTGACGGATCCAACTACAACTATTGAAAGTGTAGAATGAAGATCTACTTGCAATCGCTCAACTACGAACTTTGGAACATCGTTGAAGCATCGTACATCAAACCAACAACCAACTACAGCGCTTGGAGTGATGATCAAAAGAAGAATGCGAACCTTGACGCCAAAGCGATGAATGCTCTATTCTGTGCCTTAACCAAAGAAGAGTTCAACCGTGTGTCAACAGCCACTTCTGCACATCAAATATGGCATACTCTTCCGTAACACACGAAGGCACAAGTAAAGTTAAAGAGTCTAAAATATCTGTTCTTGTCCACAGGTTTGAATTATTCAAAATGGAGGAAAATGAAACCATATCAGAAATGGTAACAAGATTCACCGACATTACCAATTCCTTAGCATCCCTTGGAAAGGACTACACCCAAGTTGAAAAAGTTCGCAAGATCCTTGTACACTCACACCAGAATGGGAGAAGAAGACAACCGCAATTGAAGAGGCGAATGATCTCTCAACTATGACATTAGAAACCTAATTGGTAATCTAATGGCATATAAAGTACAGTTAGAAGGAAGAAAGAAGGATGAACGACAACACCACTCAAAGAAGAAAGAACTTGCCTTCCATGCATCCTCCGACACGGACAATTCAAATGACGATGAAGAGGAGATGGCAATGCTTTCAAAGAAATTCAGGAGATTTCTTAAGCAAGGTAAATTTAAATGCTTTAATTGTAACAAAACAGGTCATTTGAAGAAGGATTGCCCTTTGCTCAAGAATAAAGGCAAATACATGAGCAAAAAGTTCAGAAAGGTGAAAGACTACGAAGCCTCATGGGAAAACAGTGATTCCTCGTCCTCTGACGAAGAAGAAACCACAGAACGTGTCAATCTCTGTTACATGGCACTCTAGAAGATGATGAAGTATCATTTACTGAACTTTCTGATTTATTTCATGAATTGTTTAATGATCTAAAGCATGAAAAACTGAAAAATAAAGTTTTATCAAAAGAAAATAAAAAACTTTTAAAGGAAAATTTATGTTATGCTTTACAAGTATCTTCTATAAATTCTCAACAAGATGAGTTTGAAAAAATCATATCATCTTTGAAAAATGATAATGAGAAGTTTATAAAAGAGAACATTTTTCTTAAAAAGGAAACTGAGTCTTTGAATAAAAGGATTTCTAGTTTAGATAAAGATATTTCAGTTTTCAAAAAGAAATATGAAGATATTTTGCAAAATGTGACTAAGTTCAATCAAGGAAAAGAAAGATTGAATGATTTATTATCTTTTCAGAAGTTGTCACATAATAGTTATGGTATTGAATTTGTTGAAAAATCTTCATATTGTAGTAATTCATATGATTCTTTTGTAAAAAGAAAGTCTAAGAAAAATAAGTTTATATGGATTCCTAAGAATTTAAGTATTCATGATAAAAATACCTATATTGCATCATACATTCATGATATATGTGATTCATGCAACTATGTGTATACTAACAGGTGGAAACCAAATTCTAAATGGATTTGGACTCCTAAAAGTTAATATGTTCTTTTATGTTTGGTACCATCTAACGTTTATCTTGCAGGTACCATATATAAAGTTGATAAGAACATATATATATATATTTAAATGATATATTTGTTGCAGAGGGAGAACAAAGTATTTCTATTTTTGTTATAACCCAATTTCTGCAGGGGGAGGAAAATATAACATATTTTCTGCAGGGGGAGAACTTGTGCACACAAAGTGTCATCATCAAAAAGGGGGAGAATGTTGGAACATGTTTTGATGAAGACTTTTATGAAGCATTTCATTTGGAGCTCTAACACACGACGAATCAAGAGTTCTTCATGATCAAGATGTCCCAAAGAGAGTTGATATGATGTGTTTTGTAATTGTGAAATAGCATGTCAAAAGCCCTGATACACACACATGTCATTGACCATTAGTCGACTTATAGTCCCTATTAGTCGACTAATACACTTGGTAGTCGACTAACCCAAACCCCCTAGTCGACTAATCATGTGTCTAAAAGAAACCCAACTCTCTGTTTGTCCATTAGTCGACTTGACAGACAAACATAGTCGACTAATAGACCTTGTAGTCGACTAATCCTATTCCCCTAGTCGACTAATAGCTGATCCAGTCGACTTATAAAGTAGTTGCAGTCGACTTGATTTATTTATCCAGAAACCTGTCACTTGAGCTTATCTTGACCTAGTCGACTTATAGTCAATACTAGTCGACTACTCTTTTGAAAATTGCCTAGACTAGTCGACTATAGGTAGTTTCTGACTGTTGGATAGTTTCTGTTATCTGGTCTTTTGTGCAACGTTTTCCACATTTCAAACATTTGAATTGCACCTATAACTACCCTAACTAACCCTAGAGTGCAGCTATATATAGGGTTGTTAATCTAAAGGCCAAATACCAATCCTAATCTCTAGTTTTCTAAGATCAAAAATTCTGCCAATCCTGAAAACTGTTTTTCCACTTCAGTTCTTCACCAAATTCTGATTCTCTAGTGAAGTTCTCTGAAGTTTTTCTCCTATACTAGATCTTGTCCACGTCATACACAATACCAAGGCTTATAGGAAAGTGTTGTAATTCTCAAAGCAATCATTGTACACGGGTGTCTTCTTGGTGTAGAAGCAGTTGTACAAGGTGGAGTTTGTTCTCTTGGTGGAAGAGAAGGTGTACACATTTGGCAAAGGGGATTTGTCAAGTGGTGTGCATGGTTGTGATTTTGGGTGTACAAAATTAAGGATAAAGGAAAATCTCAAGTGGGTGGTTTGGGGACTGGATGTAGGTCACGAGGACCGAATCAGGATAAATCTCTCGTGTTTGCGTTTGTCTAAACTTTACTAAGATTTGATTTCCTTTATTGCAAGTTTATTTATTTGTTTAACTTTAATCCTTCTTTGTTTTAATATATGTGTTGACTTCGTATTTTAGATCCATAAGTGCCAACAGAGAAAGTTTCGCAATTGGCATCATCTCGGGACCAACACTTTGGAGATGATTCCAAGGGCAACATCATCGGTATAGGTAACATCAAGATCGGTACATCTCCCTTAATTGAAAATGTTATTTTAGTTGATAGTCTTAAACATAATCTACTTAGTATTAGTCAACTATGTGATCGTGGTTTCAAACTTGTTTTTGATGAATCTTCTTGTAACATTTTTGATGGTAAAACCAATGATTGTATTCTCACTGGATTTTGCGAAAATAATGTTTTTATTATTGATATGTATAATCTAGATTGCAAAACTAAATGTTTAAATGGTTTTAATGAGGATTCATGGTTATGGCATAGAAGATTAGGCCATGTATCTTTTGACCATCTCTCTAGAATCAATTCTAAGGAATAAGTGAAGGGTATTCCTTACTTGAAGTTTAAGAAGGACCGCATTTGTGATGCGGTCAACTTGGGAAACAAACAAAGTCCTCTTTCAAACCAATGAAGGATATCATGACATCTAGGCCATTAGAATTGATCCACATAGATTTGTTTGGTCCTACTAAAACTAAAAGTTTAAATGAAATCGTTATGTTTTTGTTTTAGTTGATGATTGTTCCCATTTCACATGGATTTTCTTTTTGGAACATAAAGATCAAGCTTTTTTGCATTTTAATGTTTTTCGAAAAAGGATTGAAAAGGAAAAAGGTTTTTCGATTTTACACATAAGAAGTGATAGAGGTGGTAAGTTCATCAACCAACCTTCATCACTTATTGCGAAGAAAATTGAATTAAGCATGAGTTATCTTGTCCTAGAACTCCACAACAAATTGGAGTCGTTGAAAGAAAGAATCAGACTCTTCAAGAAATGACTAGGACTATGATTAGTGAATACAGGCTCCCTCAATACTTATGGGCCGAGGCCGTAAACACCGCATGCTATATATCGAAGAGAATTTATTATTGTAAAAATTCTTTTAAAACTTCTTTTGAAATCTATTATTCAAGAAAACTAAATGTTTCATATTTTAGAGTTTTTGAATGCAAATATTTTGTTTTGAACACCAAAGATAACTTGCGTAAATTTGATGCTAAGGTTTTTGAAGCATTTTTTGTTGGTTATTCTAATACTAGCAAAGCTTATAGATTGTTCAATAAATCATCTCTTACAAATGAAGAATCTATGAATGTTAAGTTTGAAGAATTTAATACATTTGTTAAGAATGTTGTAGAGATTGACACTTTAGGTGAAGACATGGAGAAAGTATCCTTGAAGGACTCACCCACCTAAGAAGACAAGCAAAAACTTAACGGTGAAATTCAAGAGGATGAAGTGGAACCATCTCAACCGCTTCCAAAAGATTGGAGATATGCTACAAGTCATCCCAAAGATCTCATCATAGGTGATGTATCAAAGGGGGCATCTACTCGCTCCAAACTCCATGATTTGTGTGGTCATTATACTTTCATTTCCCATATTGAACCCAAAAACATCCTCGAAGCCGAGGGCGACTCATATTGGTTGCTTGCAATGCAAGAAGAGCTCAATCAATTTGAGCGCAACCAAGTTTGGCATCTCGTTCCTAAACCCCGTGATAGACCAATGATTGGTACTAAATGAATTTTTAGGAACAAGTTGGATGAGTCAGAAAATGTTGTTAGGAATAAAGTTAGGTTAGTGGCCTAAGGTTACACCCAAATTGAGGGAATCAATTTTGAGGAAATCTTTACACCCGTAGCATGGCTCGAAGCTATACAGATCACACTTGCTTTTGCTTCTTATAAAATTTTAAAGTTTTTCAAATGGATGTTAAAAGTGTATTTTTAAATGGTTTTATTGAAGAAGAAGTATATGTTGAACAACCTCCCGGGTTTGTTGATCCTATACATCTAAATTTTGTTTTCAAACTAGATAAAACTTTGTATGGTTTAAAACAAGCTCCTAGAGCTTGGTATGAAAGACTTTCAACATTTCTTCTTTCAAATGGTTTTGTTAAAGGTAAAGTAGATACTACTTTATTTACTAAGCATATTGATAGTGACATTCTCATTGTTCAAATTTATGTTGATGATATAATTTTTGGATCTACTAACGAAATTCTTTGCAAAGAGTTTGAAGCATGTATGCAGAATGAGTTTGAAATGTCTATGATGGGAGAGCTAAACTACTTCCTTGGACTCCAAATCAAGCAAAGGAGTGATGGGATCTTTATACGGCAAGTCAAGTATACAAAAGAACTCATAAAGAAATTCGGACTTGAAGGGTCAAAGACTAGCAAAACTCCCATGGCTACCACAATCAAACTTGACAAGGATGAACAAGGTAAAAGTGTAGACATAAAATTTTATAGAAGCATGATTGGTAGTTTGTTGTATTTAACGGCTAGTAGGCCGGATATTATGTTTAGTGTATATCTTTGTGCTAGATTCCAATCTTGTCCTAAAAAGTCCCACTTGATTGTGGTAAAACGCATTATTCGATACCTTAAGGGCACTATTGGAATGGGTCTATGGTATCTGAAGATCAGACAATTTTCAATGACGAGTTTTTCAGATGCTGACTATGCAGGTTGTAGAGTGGATAGGAAGAGTACAAGTGGAACATGTCAGTTTCTATGAAATTGTCTTATTTCATGGTCTTCCAAGAAACAAAATTCTGTAACCCTCTCAACTGCCGAGGCGGAGTATGTTGCGGCTGGGGCTTGTTGTGCTCAAGTCTTTTGGATGAAATATACTCTCTTTGATTATGATTTGCATTATAACCATATTAAAATATTTTGTGATAATACTAGTACTATTCATATGACTAAAAATGCAAATCAACATAGTAAGACTAAGCACATAGAGATTCGATATCACTTTCTTAGATGTCATTATGAGAAAGGTAATATTGATATTGATTATGTTTCTACTGAATTTTAACTTACAGATATTTTTACTAAACCAATTGATTTTAACATATTTTCTTTTATATGTGGTGAACTAAATGTTTGTATTATTGATTGATGAGATTTCATGGTTGTTTACAAACCCATTTTAATGTATGACAAAAAGTGGGAGAAGTATTTGTGGTGGTTTCATGTTTTGGTTCATGTCTTGTACATGTTTATCATATGTTTTTTTTTATATGTTTTTATATTTTATACTTGATAATATAGCATCATTTGAGGGGGAGCTTTTACCTCCCTCCTATATTTTGTTTTATAGCTTATATATTTTATCATCATCAAAAAGGGGAGATTGTTGACCCAAAGGTTACAAACCCTGGGTTATGTGTTTTGATGATAACAAACCATATAAAAGCTATTTGGTACTAATAGAAGTTCAAGAATGAATTTCAGGTTGGTACAGGTATGGATGGCTCAAGCATAGGATATTAGGCTCTAACTCAATCACTGCTCAACATCAAGTTTCAGAGACGCCTGCTTGTAGACTCATCTTGTAAATAGTTTTTGTTAAAGATTAGTATATATGGTTGAAGCTCAAAAATACACACACATCAAATGCACATTTTTCTAAAGTATGATTTTGGTTCTCAAATTTTCTAAAATATTTTTATCAAGTTTTGAACTTATATCTTGTAGTTATGTATGTTTCCTATCTTCCAAAATTCGAACATAAATATTTTAAAATTGTACATATCTTCAAAAAGATTTTTCAAAACTGTTTTGGCCAAGGTCGGTCGACCGGGTGGTCGACCGTGCCTATTACAGGCCAGAACGGTCGACCGCACGGTCGACCGGAGTTCTGACAATTGGGGGTGTGCACGTTGTGCATGTTCCCGTAGACCGATCCCTATTGCGGTCGACCGGGCAGTCGACCGACTGTGGGCATCCAACTCTCGGTTTGGCACGGTCAACCGACCGGTCAACCAGGAAGTGCTAACGGTCAGATTTTTGAATCTACCGGTCGACCGGCCGGTCGACCGACAGTATACCAGATTGGCAATTCTGACTGTTTTGTTTTAGTTGTTTTTATAACATGTTTAAATTCAAGACGTGGATAGTTGATTTCGAGGGTCAATTTATTTCTCTTTTATGCTGGTAAAACTATTCTAAGTTTACTCTTCCTAAAACCTATATAAAGAGGTCATTATGGTAGAAGTCTCTACAACAACAATTTGAAAAGATTTAAAGTTTTGTGCTTACTTGAGAAAAAATTTTTGTTTCAGTTTTTGTGCTTTTAATCTCTGAAATTCTCTTCAAGTTTTGGTTCTGAAAATCTCTCTTCTATTTTTAATTTTACTTACAAAACTTTGAGCTTCAATCTTATATATTATTCTCTAGGGTTTTTGTAAAGAAGTATTTTCAAGAGAGAGTTTTGGTCTTTTGATCACCCAGTGCTTATTGTATTGTTGCTACGCTACCTCTGGACTAGAGGAGTGTGGGGGGAGTTGTGTACTCCATAGTGGTTGTAATTCTTTTGGTGGAAAGTTCTAGTGGATTGAAAATCCTTCACGGTGGTGAAGGCGGGGACGTAGAGCGGTGGCTCGAATCTCGAAATAAATCTCTTTATTTGCGATTGATTTACTTGTCTATCTTATCTACTTTATATTCATTCATTTATTGTCGATCTATACTCTTACAATAAGATTGCATTGAGCACCTCAAACTCTTATCTAGAGGAATTACGAGGAAGAAGTTCAGAACCCTTCACGAGGTAAACAACTTCAAATCTTACTTTGAGTGATAATTTGCATCATCTCATTTTTATTTTGCATTAAATATTGATTTGTTTAGCCTTACACCTATTCACCTCCCCTCTAGGTGTAATTTCATATTATTCATAGATATCTTTACTATTCTGTTTTTATTCCTTTATTTATCCTTTTTTTCATATCAATTTTGATCACTGACCCTTTTGTAGTATTCTTGTACTTAATTAATGCTGAAATATTTATATATTGTGTTTATTTCTTTTACCGAGGCTTAGTGCGTATAAGCAAGGTATTTTTCATGCGTAAATGCGTCGCCGACTCTAGTCCCTGCTATTATATATTTTTGGGAAGCGAGGCGTGACATAATCCATTATTAATACGCGAGAAAATGCATGCAATAACTCAATGCTAGCCAGATGAGACCAGAGAATATTTTTGATAGTGTCAGTATCGGGATAACTTCTATGAACCTCAATATATGCGTGTTTACAAAGCTTGTTCATTAGTTGTTGCATTTGTGATCTTTCGCATATTCCACAACTTTAAACTTTTTCTTGCATTATAGATTGTCCTTATTGTGCTGACATTGAGTTTATTACTTCATTGCAATATATGCAAAATATCTTTTGGCCGAACAAGGCTCTTAGACATATCCACAACCAATATCTCCTCTTTTTCAAATAATCTACGGGTAAAAGAATGTCCTTCTAAATGTTCGAGGGCCAAATGATTGTGGACACCACATACAACAAAAAGCATCCATCCCTCTTCATTTGACAACTCATTGCCATTGAGCAGGAAGGGACAATAACATTTTTGGTACCAGTATTTTTTATCATTGTTGCTCAGAGGTATTTTCCCATTAAACTTTACTTCTTTTCCTTTGTGTTTTTTACTTCGCTCACAACTAAGAGATACTCTCCCTTTCTTTCCATTTCTTAAAGCATCAGACTTCTTAATAATGATCATAAAGTAACTTACCACTTGTCGAGCCTATTTGATTAATGTCTCACGAGTTCGAAATATCTCATACGTGGTGAAGTCCATACTATAATCAACTTCAACACAGTAGTGGTATTGCTACAATGGGTAGAGGTTTGATTCTGCATCACCAAAAGAGAAAAAACTATTACGTGCATGTAACAAAAATCTATTACGTGTTTGTATCATTCGGTTAGGATAACCGAAAATTATAAGACTATTCGGCCTCTGACAGCCGAACATCAGTATAACGTTCGGTCATAGATGACCGAACAATAGAAAAATGTTCGGTTTCTCATAACTAAACATTTTAAGATATGTTCAGCTCAATCTGGCCGAACATAAATATGATGTTCGACAGCATTTGGTCAAACAGAACGCAATGAACAGGGTAAATTTTTTTTTTAGAAAAAAGTGATTTTTCTTATTAAAACAAAAAAAAAAAGAATTTAAATGATAAAAGTTACCTGATCATTATTGGAAGGCTCCCAATTGAATAGTTGCTTATCTATAACTTTGAATTAAGCAATGTATTTGAAACTTAGGGTTTATGAGAGATTTTTTTTAAGATTTTGAATCAAAGATGGGTTTCTTAATCAATAAAAGGGATTAAGCTATGGTGGGTATCTTAATCATTGAGTAGTATATTAATCCATATGAAAGTATAAATTTTTAATTTAAGTAATTTTAAGGGACTTTTAGTCTTTTTATGTAGGGTTATAATTATCTATTTAATTTTTCTAAATTTTGGTGGATGTGTTAATTAAAGTTTCGGGTGCAAATATCCGTGCCTGTCCTATTTTCTCTCTCTGACTCTCCTCCACCAATCGTGTTTGTTTCAGAGAGGAGGGATAGAACCAATTGCCAGCTCGTTGATCCGCATGTTCGTTATACCGCATAAACCTCATTTGTCACATGTGACATCATGGTTCGGGTTTGGTTTGGATAGGCTGAAAATGTTGGTATCCGTTTCCCCAAACCGGAAATGAAATAGGATGAACTTTTAGAAACTATGGGCCATTTTCCAAAAAAAAACCCCAACAATTACTATTTTTACATGCAACCCCCATCAATTTTCCATGTTTTGAAAAACTCCCAATGTCATTAACAACATATATAAACATCCAAAGTACTCTTCTTATAAAGGTAATTTTTCTTTTTAAAATAAATAATTTCGAGCGATTAATCAAAATATTTTTCAAATGAGTTATCCTTTTTCATAAGAAATAATTAAAGTAAATTATTTTTAAATAATTTTAAATTTGTTCAACTCAAAACTTGTTTGTATGGCATAAAAGAATTTGTGCCAAGCACGGGATAAAGATATGATTTTGGATGGAGGGGTTACAAAAGGTAATTTTTTTTGAAAAGGAAAAAAATTTATAAAGGTTACATGTACAAAAATAGTTGAAGGGGTCCTAAAACTGACTCATAGTTCATGGTAGTTTTCTAGAAATTTAGGCTTAGAAATATGTATATTGTTCATACTTTTTTAATTGTTTGTATTATTTGTATATGTAAAGAGGTTAAATTTGTAGAGAATTTGTGATGTGTGTCTCTGCGCGCGCGCTGTGTGTATAGCAAATAGGAAATCAGCTGACATAGGAGGTTCTACCTTCTATGTCGCTAACGTGGCGCAAGATCTCAGCCTTAGATCTGGAGCTGAGTAATGTTAGTCATATTTTGCAAAAAAGTCCCTCGTTTCAAACCAAGCCTCTCTCTCGTCAAAAATCTCCCTTTTTCAAACACAGGCCCCCTCTCACTTTCTTCCTCCCTCAACCTCTCCCACTTCCTATCGTTGGCCGGTGACCCCTTGCCGGCCGACCTTCTCTCCGACCTTCCCCACTTTCCTCCTCTCTCTCCCCTCTCCTCTGCATCTCCGATCTCCTCTCTCCATCATTTCCTCTCTCTCTTTCGCTCTCCTGTAATCTTATTTACTCTCTCTTCCCTACAAAGCTCCACCACCGTCCACCACCTACGCCGGCTGTTGCACCCCACTCTGGCGACCTCCTATGGCAGACCCCTGGCTGATCTCCTCCACCGTCCACCCATTCCCACTTTCTATCTTTCTCTCCATCTCTCTCTCTCTCTCTCTCTCTCTGTTTCCTTTTCCCTTTCTCTTTCTTCCTCTCCACCACCAGATCCGCCCCCTTCCCCTTTAGCAACCCACGTCGGTCGGTCATCTCCGGCGATAACCACCCTGGCCTCCTCTCTCCTCCCTTTCCTTTTCTTCTTCTTCTTCTTCTTCTTCTTCTTTCCTTTCCTCTCTATCTTCTCTCCCCTCTCTCTGATTGCGGTCGCCGGCGACCCGAGCCGACCATCGGCCTGGCTGTGAGCCTTAGGCACAACCCCACTTAGGCCGTAACCTCCTCCCCTTGTCTCTTTCCCCTCCTTTCTCTTCTCTCTTTTCTCTAATGTCTCTCTTTTCTCATTCTCTGGATCTCAGTCTCTCTCTCTCTCTCTCTCTCTCTCTCTTTTGCTTCTCTCTCAGACGCAGTATATGTTGCTTCCTGGAGTTCCTCGGTGTTCATGTCGTGGCCCTGCTAGGTGAGTACTTTCACCTTTGTATTTGGGCAGTTGTGGATATTTGTATATGTGAGAGATGTGTGGTATTGTGTAGTTAGTGTTTGTATCAGTGTTGTATATGTATATCGGTGATATGTACTATATTATATGGACTAGTGCTTTAATAGTGTATACAATATTTGTATTGGTATGTGTGTTTGGTACTAACACTTCTGTAGGTACTACTTGGCCTTCAAGACAGCTCAGTCCCGGGGCAACCCCATAGATTCTCCTACCTTGCACCCTCCGGGTTTAGTGGTAGCTACAGGGGGCGAGTTTAACCACCCTGTGGTTCTCATTTAGCCTCTGGGCTCCATCACTCTACGTATAGTCTATTTGTTATCTGTTTATATGCGTGTATTTGTACTAATATTTTATGCAGGTACCTATTCGGCCTTGAAGATCAAGAGCTTTGTAACGGTGAATCTTCAATTTAATCTTCTTCAATAAAGATCTGTATTATTTCAGTCTAAGAATTTTTACTCTTTCTTTATGATTCCTATGATGCAATTTTACTCTTTTTACTTTATGTTTTCATCAATCTCATGCATGTCATCCTCTCCCTTTTGTTTCTAACCTTCTACTTCATCTATTTCAACAACGTTAGGAGGAAGGAGACAATAGTGAATCAAGCCTTGTGACAAATCCAGTTTCCAATTGTTTCTTCTCCTTCTCTCTTTTCTTTCTCTGTTGCTTTACTTAATTATTCTTCACAACGGTTACTATTCTTTTCATTCTAGTTCATGTTTTTAATGCTTTTAAAAATTAACTCTTAAACAAAACTCCAAGTTCTCATTCAAAGATTTTTCAAACTAGAATTAAATTAGATTTCAGATTTTTAAGAACCAATTTTAAACAAGTCTCTGTGGATCAACCCTCCTCTTGCCACTATATTATTATCCTAAAATATTCTAGCAAGATTAGAGTTTTTTATAACTTGAATGTAGTTCAAACAATGATGAAATTTTTTATGACTTTCGAACTGCAAACAATTTTTGGCGGCGTTGCCGGGGACTTGTGAAAATTTTTATTTTTGAAAATCAATATTTAATTTTTTTCTAGTTTTTATTCAAAAATTTTTTAAAAATAAAAAATCTTTTTATTTATTTCTTTCTTTTCCATCCTTAAAATTAACTTCAAAATTGTCTTTTTGCATGGATGTTGCATGAACAAGTGAAGATTTGCACAAATAGGACGGAGCTTGCTTGCTGAAAATTTGCAATGCTAAATTAAAAAAAAAAATTGCTTGCTTCAAAGTCATCAGAAAGGTTAGTGCTTTTCTAACTCTACCCATGAATCTCCTGTCAGTGGGGTTTTGAAAGTGCTTTTGATTGGACTTGTGTTGCATTAGTGCATTCTGCATAAAAAGATCTTAAGAGTTGTCTCCCCTCACATAAGATCGAGATTTCTTCACCCCTTCCTTGGCTCAAAATCACAACCACATATAAGTTCTTCCTAAGCTTGAACTAATTTAAAATCAATTAGAACTTGAATACTAGGATTTCAAGCTCATTAAGTGGCTCCATTGTGGGAATACTTCAGTGATCACTTTCAAGCTCATGAGAGAGGACTTTCTTATCTAGAAAAGGTGACTTAGCCATTGTGGCGATGTCTGGCCTAGAGGAAGGACCGAGAAACTTCCTTATCTAAGAAAGGGTGACTGAAATTAGTAAGTACTCAGGCTGGAGGGAGAATCAAATCGCTTGTTTGACGGCTTTAACTAGTCAGCCCACAATTTGTCCAACCCAGTAGGAGCTATCTAAATAGGGAGAATTTATTCTCTTAAGATTAGTGGTTAAAAATTGATTAACTTCAAATTAGATCAAGATAAAGAAACAATTTGATTGGTTGAGTCATTTGTTTGTGTAATAAAAAAATATCAATTTTCATCCATCTCTCTCCCCTTCCATCATCATGAAATTCTTCCCTCTCATGGCCTATCTAAATCAAAATCATTACAACTATTATCACGGTAAGTCATTTTCTCATTCTCATCCATCATCCTCACCTCTGGACTTTCATGACTACTATTAACCCACTATCTCATCTTGTCCATCGCATCCTTCAGAACAGTATCCTTCGATAGGGTATACGTTAGGACTAGGTCAAACCCAATTCAACATATTTCAAGGACCTATGAACAAACTCTATTTATCAAACTTCAAATCAGAAGGTTGGAATTGTCCTCAATTTTCATGGGACCAATCATATCAAAATTCTCGATCAAATTGGTCCTACCCTGAACCATCACTTCCATCTTGAGGATTTGATAACAAGTATGAGGAATTGAAGAGCACATTAAAGAAGAGTTTAGAAATCATGTAACTGCGTATGCTTGAAAACAGTTAAATCAATCAGAAGATGATCGAGTCAAGTGCTTGCATAGATTTGCATTGTGATAAGATAATGACTCTTCTCAATCAACCTGCTTCAACCCCAATTCCAGATCAAAATTAAGAGCTCCATCAGTGCTATCAAGTGAAACAATTGGACACACCACAAGAGTCTACATCACATGTTGACACAATTTTTGAATCTATGCCCTCATAATTTCACTTAAACTAAATTAAAGAGTTTGAAAAGGATACTGAAGATATCCATGGGCTTGACACCCTCGTCTTGCCATGAACCATCAATTGAACAATTTTTTGATGATGATTCTATATTTTTGGAGGAATTATTTAAAGATGATTTGGTGATACACACAATCACTTTGAAGCATGTTGATCATAATGTTGAGGATGTATGTGTGGATGATGAGCCTATATTTCTTGAAGAATTGTTTAAGGATGAGTGTAATCATAGTTCTGAGAAGACATGTGTTGAAGAGCTTAAGTCTAGAGTTTTCTTTGAGAGAATGAAACTTGATTTGAGTATCTTCACTTTTGATGAGCCATCTAATAATTAATCTTTTAAAAATTAGGTTGAGGTTAATATAACAGACGGAAACGATCAGGGTCAAGTAGACGATTTCAAAATTGACACACTTTTAGAATCTACTTTTAGGCAGCAAAGGTAGAAAGAATCTGTTTCTCCTTCCGAATCTTTCACGGGATCACCATTTAAAACAACCATTGAGGCATTGGATGTACCCCGTATAGATTAGCCCTTCTATTTTGATGAGACTAAGACTCGGATGGATGAAGTATTAGAAAATATCAAACCAGTCAAAATCGACATTCCACTTCTAGGTATGATTAAACAATTGTTGTTTATGCCACATTACTCGAGAAATTTTGCAATCAAATTAGAAAATCTTGGACGCATATTTCTACATTCTTGAATGCACCATAGTCCCGCTTCAAAGACCATGCAAGAAATCTGTTTAATATTTTGATCCAACATCAGAAAGCCATATATAGAGGTTGAGGGACATGTGATTTTGTGTGGCTGAAGATGTTAAACTTAGCGCTACTGGGAGGCAACACAAAGATGTTGCAGATAGTTTATTTTTATTTTGTCCTTTATATTTTTCTAGAGTTTCTATTTCTTTTTTATGGGGACATGCCTTTATTCAGATTTGAGGGTGTGTCTTCATCTTTCTATTAATTGTCACTTCCTATTTTTTTTTTGTTAACTTATATGCTTATTGCAGCTCCCAAGGTACTATCTACCCTTCACATTTTTCATTTTTCAATGTTGGCACTTGTCTTTCTATATCTTTGAATTTGCATCATGATTCATCATATTGAGCATACATTTTCACATTAAGGATAATGTCAAATTTAGGTGTGGGAAGGGTTCTAGCATAGGTTTTCTTGGTTTTTTCTCTTTATTTGTATATATAAAAAAATTCTTTAAAAACTTATTGGAAAGAGAAATAATATTTTGACCTATTTTTACAAGAAATTAAGTCAATTTTAAGGAACAGGAGAATCATAATTAGGATTTCTTATACTTAATCAAAATAAGATGATTTGTTTTTAATTTCTACGGTGAGGAGGAAAAATTGGAAAAGTAGTTTAGTCTTGATTTTTACTTTAAAGAAATATGTATTCTTTATACACTTACACACTTAAGATTCAAAATAAAGATTCTTATGCCTTATAAAAAAAAGAAGTTATATATATATTATATATATATATATATATATATATATATATATATATATATATATCAAAAATCTTTGATTAAGCTGGGTATTTGTGCCTCATAAAGTATAAGTATTCACGCCTAAAAGAGGTTCGTATAATAAATAAAACCCTTAATTTTGTCGCCTTGTTTGCTCGATTCCTCAAGTCCTAGGGGTATTTTTTCACCTGGTGCCCTAAAACTGTCCAGTTTGGGAGTCACTGACCTCTGGCACGTTACATTAGTAAATTAGAAAGCCTAATAAAACTAAGAGATATAACCAACAAAAATATATAAAAATAAGACATAAGAGTTAGAGTTGAAGAATCTTTAGTCAAATATTCACGGTCACAAAGATGCATATAACTTAAAGTAAAATAATAAACTAGATGAGAAATACAGTTTGACTCCTAAACCTTGATTGATAACAAATTATTGAATAAAACTAAGTTTAAGGATAAATAGTTTGGTGCTCCTATAACGTATAAATTGCTTAATTCTTGCAAAAATATTTCAAATATTTTTTCTTCTTTTCAAAATGCATTTTCGAAAATACTAACAATTTATTTCTTTTTCTTTATAAATTTTGTAGGTGTAATTCACGGAAAACCCTCATGAGATAAAACTCATCCTCAAGGGATAACTTAGAGGTTTAACGGCTTGTTGCACGCGCTAAGTGCAACCGTAATTCTTACGAATGTGAGTTAGATTAGGTTAGCTCTATTTTTTCTCTTTATTTGTTTTGCTAGGGACGAGCAAAAGATAAGTGTGGGGGTGTGATTATGCACGTGCATTGCACATTTTCTATCACATATGTCACATTTTCTTCATTTATTTTTAAATAAAACGCTGGTTTTAATATATTGTCACATTTAGTGATATGCAATGTAATTAACAAAGAAAAAAGAGAGATTGACAGATTTATCCAATTAAATCCAAACAATTCAAAAGATCAAGAAAATCAAGAGAATCTATTCAAATTCAGAGCTTCTAGAAGTCATCTTATCTGAAGACTAGATATATCAGATGAGATAATACCAGTTTAAATTCAAAGAGAAAAATAAATTTTTGAAGACCCAATCGGTTTTACTGAAGATAAATGGATATCTCGTCAATTCAAGAAGACAAAATCTAAGGGGATAAAAAGATAGAGAGAAGATCAACGGACGAGCGGCCCCACCCTGGCTCTATGGCCAGGATATGGCCGCGAAAACACAGCCAGAGCCCCATTTTCGCGCTACAGTGTTTGAATTAGGGGGAGCGCTTGCCCCCTCTACCTCCGTATCTTATCCTATCTCATGTTTTCCCCTATAAATACCTGTATTTGTGAACGAAAATGTAGACCAGAAGGTGAAAGTACACCTAGAGGGGGGTGAAAGGTGTAAGGCTAATCTAATGACAAATGATGCGAAATTAAAAACAAATTACAACACACTTAGTGTAACCAAAGAGTGTAGCCGAATTCCCGGTGAAGGGCTCTGAACTATCTCCTCTAAATTCCTCTAAATAAGAGTTGAGGTGCTATGTAAAGCTCTCTTGGTTTAACACAAGTATGGCACACAATCAAACTCAAGCATATATATGTTATGAACAATATGATGCAATGCACAATGAGAGAGAGAGTTAAGAGATAGTGGATTAATCGCTAACAACAAGATATGTTTCAAGGTTCGAGCTACTGCTCTACGTCCCTGCCTTCACACAGAAGGATTTTCACTATATCGTCCATACAAGACTTCCCACATAGGGAACCTCCACTGAGAATTTGGGTAATACAAAACGGGAGTACACAACTCCTCTCTCCAACAATAAACCCCTACACAAGAGGCAAGGCATAACACAAATCATCTCTACACTAGAGGGATAGGCACTTAGCCAAACAACAATCAACCTCACACAAGAGGGATAAGACTCAAAGCCACAACACCACAACAATCACCTCTTACTAGAGGGACAAGGCTCAAAGCCAACACTCCAATAATCAATCACCTCTACACTTAGAGGGATACCAACCAAACCAAACTCAATCACCACAATCACCTCTCACTAGAGGGATATCAACACAACCTTCACAATCACCTCTCACTAGAGGGATATCACAAAGTAAAGAGGGTTTATGACTCTTGGTGGTATCAACAACCACAAACCAATTTTCCCGCTAAACTAGATCCTAATAGATAGGATAGATAGATAGCTCAAGTGTGAGAAAATAAAGTGTTAGGAACAAAGAAAAACACTTGGGAAAAATTTCCAAATAGATATTGAAATCAAGATCAAAAACCAATTCCCAAAGGACTCTCTTTTCTTTGAATTTTTCAACACTTTAAAACAAAAAAAAGTAAATCTTTTTAACCCAATAACTCTTGCTGAAAAACACTTGAAAGATAGGAATTTTTCTCTTCTAAAAACTTAGCTAAAATAGCTCAAGAGAGTGGGTATTTATACCCTCTCAAAATCTGCCCGTTGGCAGTCTGGCAAAGGGCAAAATTGCCCTTCCGATCGAACGCCCGATCGACCGGCCAACAGTCATTTTTCTGACCGTTATGCCTCCGGTTGACCGCCCCGGTCCACCGGCCTTAGCCAACGGTCGACCGTCCCCCACCTGAGAGTGGGGTGCTCTCAGTCGGTCGACCGCGCGGTCGACCGGCCAAGCTGGCTGGCCATGTGCACGTCCTCGTGCACATCGGTCGACCGCTCCGGTCGACTGACCACCGGCCGATCGACCGGCCGGTCGACCGCCAGTGTGTCTGGCTGGGATTTATAGGATAGAACAACTTGTCTTTTTAATTTCAAATAAATCCCATAAAATCACATAAATTTCACAAAAATAAGTTCTTGTAAGATCTTTAAAATACAAATATGTGTGACAAAAATTCAACACATATTATAAACAATTTGAACTATTTTTTTGATATTGAAATTTGGCTTAAAACAAAAATCGGTATTTTTCAAAATTGAATTTTTGAAATGGAAAACCGTTTTCTCCAGAACTCATGAAAATACAAAAATATGATATTGAAATAACTTTGAAGCATATTGTATATGGATGGAATCCAATATACATATAAAGATATCTATCTATATTTTTGACATGAAATCCAATATCGGTTAAACCGAAAAACCAAAACCAAATAAATTTTAAACTTGTGTGTGTATGTGAACTTGAGCATATCAACACTATCTAATCTTTACATAAGATCTAAACAATCTAAACTAAACAAACTGAGGTCTTCTTGTAAAACTCCTTCTCCAAGCCGACTCGATCCAAACGCGATCCACCGAGCTTAACTCCAATCGAGTACTAGATGCGATCTTGATGCTCGAGCTCTTGAATCAACATGTAAAAGCTCCAAAACACCTTTATTGAAGCTAATCACCTACTAATATCTGGATCAAATATCTGAAACTAAATATCACAAGATTATTAGTAAACTATAACTACATGAGTTAATCATCATCAAAACTAGAGTGAAGGGCCTCTGGGCCAACAGTCTTCCCCTTTTTGATGATGACAAAACTCATGGAGTTATATATGCATGGATTAAAGTTAAGCTTCATAGAAGCTCCCCCTTAACTCATGCATATCAATAAATATAAAGATATGTAATGGATGCTCACACAAACATGCATAACACATATATGCTCGATACCAATTGTAAAAATAAACATGCATATTGGATATCAATTGTAAGTAAACATGCATATAAACTCAAAATCATTCTCCGAATTTCTCTCCCTCTTTTTGTCAATCATCAACAAAGGGGTGAAAAATAAATCAAACAATAAAGATATAGATGCGATATATATTCATGAAGAGGAGAGACGTTAAGTTAACTCCCCCTGCATACATGCATTTATATGAAAAGAGATGACTAAACCCTAACCACATAAAACATAATATGCAATGAATAAAAGGAGATGTGAAACTCCTACTACACACGTGTACTACATACCAAAGAAAGGTCAATCACTTCAATATGAAATACTCTCAACATGAATCTATATATAGAGAAGATGTTAAGCTTCCCTTAGACAGAAGCAATACAAATCAAAACATTATGATACCAATTGAAAAATATATCAATTTAGGATGAAGGTATACATCGAAACATCATGATACCAATTTATGATACCGATTGAAAATAAATAAAATATTTTGAAGTTATCAATTGAAAGTAAATAAAAATTTTAAGATACTAAAAGATACTAATGTGAAAATATCTTGATACCAATTTAAAAAAAAGTCTTGTAAATTTTGATACCAATAGAAAATGACACATTGTATGTTTTTGATACCATTGAAAGATATATATATATATAGGAAATCTTGATACCAATTGAAAGTAACAATCAATTTCAAAGTAACTTGATACCAAAAAAATGTCTTGTAAGTTTTTGATACCAATTGAAAGTAAAAACCAAATTGATTTAGGTAAGTATAACTCATATCAATATAGATATCAATTTAAAATGAAACATGATACCAATATTGAAAATGTTAGCATATACCAAAACAAGTAACTTTTCATAATAAAAATGAGAGTAAGATATCAATTGAGAATAAAATCGATTGAAAGATACCAATTAAAAGAAAAAACATGAATGTTCTCCCCCTTTATGAAATACCAATAAAAAATAATGCGTAACCTTGTATAAGATACCAATTGAAAAATAATTATCATTAAGGACTAAATCAAGCTTAGCATAAACATAATTTGTGCTTTAAAATGTAAAGATATAGTAAGCACAATCAAATCACATATATATGTATGAAAATGTAAATACCAATCGAAATTGATACTATTTGAAAGTTTGAAGCATACATATATAGAGAACACAAATATGAGTATACAACCATAAAAATATCAATTGAGATACCAATTGAAAATACAATAAGGATCAAAAGTATAACTCATAAATACCTCCCTTTCATGCACATGTTAAAAGATTTTCAATTAGGCTCACAAGGCATGGTCGCCCATCCGTCCACCCTTCGATGGAAGGGGTTTTCAAAAATAGGATTTGAAAATAATTTTGACAAGTTTGAAAACTCTTCTAAAATGAAGAAATACGCAACTAATTTTATGATAAACTTGAAAACTAGCACGAAATCCTTCAAGTAAGGAATAAACAAAGGTATATCCATGAAAACATAAAAATCACTCAACAATAGACACTCAAAGTCTATAAAGCACATATCATACTCATGAAAATAAAGTCATGAGAAAACATCAAGTAATGTGAGTGTAAGAATCATGTAATCACAAAATCTTGAGAATAGGCAATTAGGCTCAATATGAAATTCCTTTATAAACATGAAAAACATGAAAGTTTAATTTTCAAAAAAAACATAATACTAACTCCAAGGCATATGTATGTTTTGTCTAAATCTAAAGGTATACATACACATCCCTAAACACAAATGAGTCCATAATAAAATTTGAATGAAAAGCAAATGACTCAAGGGTATATATGAATATCTAAAGTTTAAACAAAATTAACATATACATGAAGCTAAACACATATCTATTAAAAAAATATGTACAAAATGGGGAATACAAGTCAAAATGCACGAATCATCAAAACTAGGCTATACTAGTACATCTAATGGGTACAAATGATCAATTTAAGTACAAATATATAATAGTCAATTTGTGGCTCACTAGTTGTACAAGTATATACACAAGTTTTAATAAAGGTTACATTTAAACATGTAATCAAAACATGAAGCATAAAACAAAATATAAACCAATATCATCATTAGGCTAAATGCACATGTCATAGAACAAGGATATACACAATAGTTAAACTAAAGTGAGAACATAAAAGTATTAGTCCATATAAAAGTATATATGAATATCTAAAGTTTAAACAAAATAACATATACATGAAGCTAAACACATATCTATTAAAAAAATATGTACAAAATGGGGAATACAAGTCAAAATGCACGAATCATCAAAACTAGGCTATACTAGTACATCTAATGGGTACAAATGATCAATTTAAGTACAAATATATAATAGTCAATTTGTGGCTCACTAGTTGTACAAGTATATACACAAGTTTTAATGAAGGTTACATTAAAACATGTAATCAAAACATGAAGTATAAAACAAAATATAAACTAATATCATCATTAGGCTAAATGCACATGTCATAGAACAAGGATATACACAATAGTTAAACTAAAGTGAGAACATAAAAGTATTAGTCCATATAAATATGGGTGTATCTCAAATACTAATCATGTATATTACAAGTCTAATTATCATGACATTTAACATAATAATCATAAAACACCAAAACATGTTAAAAATCAACAATATGAAAGCATGAAAACTAAATGGGAGTTAGAGATAGTTACTAAAATCATTAGGACTAATCTCCAGATCTCTAAACCATGGTGGTCCTCCCACCAAACTCCCCTTGAAAGTGATACATCTAAAATTGTCACCGTTTAGCTCGGAACGCATTCACCTCAAGGCACCAATGTATCTCACGTCATGTGAGAGCCTACACCTACATCAAATAAAATAGGAGTGGCTTCTGATACCCATACTCTTTTGAGTCCATGGGGATTAGCTCCTTTCCTAGCCCAAACAAATTTATTTGCAAAATTTGAATCATTAATTCTATCAAAGTAAAATTTTGCAAGGTGGCCCTTACGTCCACAATGTGTACAAGTGTACACATGAGCATACGTAGTATCATGTGTGTGAATATGAGAAGCATGTGCATGCCGTGTATGGTGTGCATGAATATGTGGTGCATATTTCTTGTGAAACATGAATTCCAATTTCTTGTGATCCATAGCACATTTGCTCAAAGTGGAGCCCAAACAATCAACACTCTTCTTTAACATGGATATATCATTTTCAATATGAGAAGAAGAGGTGGAGTATGCAATAGGAATACTAGAAGATGGAGCATGACAAACATGTGAGTCAATATCATTTTTTAAAGAAATATTTTTCTTGGAAACCAAATCCAATTCCTTTGAAATAGAAATAATTTTATTTTTCAAAGATTCATTTTCTTTTAATACAAAATCAAGTTTTGAAGATAGAACCTCATTTTTCTTCAAAACATTTTCATAATCATTTTTATTTTTCAAAATTTCATTTTCTTTTAGGGCAAGATCAAGTTGGAATTTCAATGAGTCCTTTTCATTTGAAATCTCATCCCTCTCTAGCAAAGCAATATTAAGTTTAGAAAACAAATCCTTATTTTCTTCTTTTAGTTTAAAGGTTTTTTTTTCAAGAGTTGGTATTTTTGTAATAGGTTTTCACAAATAATAGATAGTTCTTCATTTAAAGCATCGGCATCAACATAATCATTGCCGGAAGAACTAGCACTATCATCTAGTTGAGTTTCTGAATTTACCTCAAGGGAATCATTCCCTTGGACCATGTAGCAATGTTGTTCGGATTCATCATCACTAGATTCCTTCTCCACAATGTTTAGCGTTTGAAGCTTTGGAGAGGTCAAGGTGTTCCACACTGCAAAGGCGGAATCACAATGAGAAACTATACACAAATATTCTTTACTTAAAGTGCTCCTAAGTGCCTCTAGGGCTTGTGCATTGGCCTCTATATGCTTGCTATTACCAAGATAAGATTTCTTGGTAGCGGCAAGGAAAACATGCAATCCTAGGTTTTTAGGTACATACTCATCGTATGCTTCCACATATCGATGTTAAAAATATCAAACATTGGAGGTGCAAGGTAATTCATGAGTGTGTGTGTAAACAAATAAGTGTACAAATGCAAATACTAGATTAGCTAGCCAAGATCTCACTCCTAGGTGGTTAAACCTAATATCAAGAGTGTAGGCTCTGATACCAATTAAAAGTACACCTAGAGAGGGGTGAATAGGTATAAGGCTAATCTAATGACAAATGATGCGGAATTAAAAACAAATTGCAACACACTTAGTGTAACCAAAGAGTGTAGCCGAATTCCCGGTGAAGGGCTCTGGACTATCTCCTCTAAATTCTTCTAAATAAGAGTTAAGGTGCTATGTAAAGCTCTCTTGGTTTAACACAAGTATGGCACACAATCAAACCCAAGCATATATATGATATGAACAATATGATGCAATGCACAATGAGAGAGAGTTAAGAGATAGTGGATCAATCGCTAACAACAAGATATGTTTCGAGGTTCGAGTCACTGCTCTACGTCCCCGCCTTCACAGAGAAGGATTTCCACTATATCGTCCACACAGGGCTTCCCAGACAGGGAACTTCCACTGAGGATTTGGGTAATACAAAATGGGAGTACACAACTCCTCTCTTCAATAATACAACCTCTACACAAGAGGTAAGGCACACCACAAATCACCTCTACACTAGAAGGATAGACACTTAGCCAAACAACAATCAACCTCACACAAGAGGGATAAGGCTCAAAGTCACAACACCACAACAATCACCTCTCACTAGAGTGACAAGGCTCAAAGCCAACACTCCAACAATAACCTCTCACTAGAGGGATAAGGCTCAAAGCCAACACTCAAACAATCAATCACCTCTACACTTAGAGGGATACCAACCAAACCAAACTCAACCACTACAATCACCTCTCACTAGAGGGATATCAACACAACCTCCATAATCACGTCTCACTAGAGGGATATCACAAAGTAAAGAGGGTTTACAACTCTTGGTAGTATCAACAACCACAAACTAATTTTTCCACTAAACTAGATCCTAATAGATAGGATAGATAGATAGCTCAAGTGCGAGAAAATAAAGTGTTAGGAATAAAGAAAAATACTTGGGAAAATTTCCAAATAGATATTGAAATCAAGATCAAAAACCAATTCCCAAAGGACTCTCTTTTCTTTGAATTTCTCAACACTTTAAAACAAATAAAAGTAAATCTTTTTAACCCAAAAACTCCTGCTGAAAAATACTTAAAAGATAGGAATTTTTCTCTTCTAAAAACTTAGCTAAAATAGCTCAAGAGAGTGGGTATTTATACCCTCTCAAAATCTGCCCGTAGGTAGTCTGGCAAAGGGCAAAATTGTCCTTCCGGTCGACTGCCCGGTCGACCAGCCAACGGTCATTTTTCTGATCGTTGTGCCTCCGGTCGACCGCCCCCCACCTGAGAGTAGGGTGCTCTCAGTCAATCGACCGCGCGGTCGACTGGCCAAGCCGGCTGGTCATGTGCACGTCCTCGTGCACATCGGTCGACCGCTCCGGTCGACCGACCACTGGTCCGGTCGACCGGCCGGTCGACCGCCAGTGTGTCTGGCTGGGATTTATAGGATAGAACAACTTGTCTTTTTAATTTCAAATAAATCTCATAAAATCACATAAATTTCACAAAAATAAGTTCTTATAAGATCTTTGAAATACAAATATGTGTGACAAAAATTCAACACATATTATAAACAATTTGAACTATTTTTGTGATATTGAAATTTGGCTTAAAACAAAAATCGGTATTTTTCAAAATTGGATTTTTGAAATGGAAAACCGTTTTCTCCAAAACTCATGTAAATACAAAAACATGATATTGAAATAACTTTGAAGCATATTATATATGGATGGAATCTAATATACATATAAAGATATCTATATATGTTTTTGATATGAAATCCAAAATTGGTTAAATCGAAAAACTAAAACCAAATAAACTTTAAACTTGTGTGTGTATGTGAACTTGAGCATATCAACACTATCTAATCTTTACATAAGATCTAAACAATCTAAACTAAACAAACCGATGTCTTCTTGTAGAACTCCTTCTCCAAGCCGACTCGATCCAAACACGATCCACCGAGCTTGACTCCAACCGAGTACTAGATGTGATCTTGATGCTCGAGCTCTTGAATCAACATGTGAAAGCTCCAAAATACCTTTGTTGAAGCTAATCACCTGCTAATATCTTAATCAAATATCTGAAACTAAATATCACAAGATTATTAGTAAACTATAACTAAATGAGTTAATCATCATCAAAACTAGAGTGGGTCTCTGGCCAATAGAAGGCTGTAAAGCAATTGAGAGGAGAGTTTTGTTGGTTGTAATGCGAATTTTGGAGAAGATCAAGAGCTTTGTAATGGTGAATCTTCAATTCATTCTTCTTCAATAAAGATTTGCATTATTTCAGTTTAAGAATTTCTACTACTTTTTTTAAGATTCCTATGATGTAATTTTACTCTTTTTGCTTTATGATTTCATCAATCTTATGCATGCCATCTTCTCCTTTTTGTTTCTAGTCTTTTACTTCATCTATTTCAACAGTGTTTGGAGGAAGGATACAAAGGTGAATCTGGCCTTGTGACATTTTCGATTTCCAATTGTTTCTTGTCCTTCTCTCTTTTCTTTCTTTGTTGTTTTACTTAATTAGTCTTCAAATGGTAAGTATTCTTTTTATCCTAGTTCATGTTTTAATGCTTTTAGAAATTACCTATTAAACAAAAACTCTAACTTCTCATTCAAAGATTTCCCAAACTAGAATTAAATTAGATTTCTGATTTTTAGAACCAATTTTAAACAAGTCTCTGTGGATTCGACTCTCTTCTTGCCACTATATGATTTTTCTAAAATATTCTAGTAAGATTAGGTTTTTTTTGTTAACTTGCACGTAGTTCAAATAATGATGAAATTCTTTATGACTTTTGAACTGAGAACACCTGCTATGATGCTAATGGGTTAATTGACACTGTCTCCAAGATACGACACTCCTTCACGATATTGCATAGTACTACCAAATAGATCGTACAATCGAACCAAAAATTGATCTTCACTAATTAGAAGTAGACAAAATGCGGAAGGGAGAGGGAATTTTTGTATGAGTAACACTCAGATTTCGTTATGTGTTGGAAAAGTCGAGAGGAACGCTAACGGCATTTGGAGCAGTTTCTGAGCAGTTTGTAGCCCAATCTAAAAAGAACTGGGCCAAGCAACCTGGACCCGGCGCCGGTGTTGGGACAGGACATAGCGGGCGGCGGCTGCGCGCGCCCGAGCATAGTTTCCCGCAAACGTGTGTGAAAACTCCAAGTACCTTAAGGGCATGCCCTTAGCTCCCAACTTTTCATATTTAAACTACTCAACTTTCCACACCACTTTCAATGTGAGATTAAAGAGTTTCTACTCCTTTGGTCCCCTTTGAGTTATTGAATTAGGCCAATTTTTGACTTGAATTTCTCATTTATTCGAAACAGAATTGAATATGTGAATATATTACATTCATCCCCAATGGAAGGAGAGCACATTCCAACCGTCACCCGTCCATTTCTATCAACAGATCACGCTTAAATTCAGCTTAAAATTCACTTAAAATTTCTTATTTTCCAACAGTAATACAAACATTTAATTTTGTGATCATGCAAATCCCACTTATAGCCCACTTGCAGCACAAGCAGTTAATTTTGTGGTCATGCAAATCTGTATTGCAGACAGTTAATTATAATTAGATTAATATTTTTATTATTAAATTAATCTTTTAAATTATAAGAAATTATTTTTTAAATTAGTAGATTAAATATAATGATTAGATTAAAATTTTTTACTATAAATATATAATTTTAATATTAAATTTTTATTACTAGATTAATCTTTTTATTACTAAATTAATATAATGTATTCCACTTAATTTTAATTCTAACTTTATTTATAGATTAGTAATATTTAATATAAATTTAATAAGTTTTGATTAGATTTTTTAATTTTTTAATATTTATATACTTTGTTTTTAATATTTTCAATATTTATTAGTTTTTAATTTTTAAAATTTTAATATATTATATTTTAATATATTTAATTTAATTTGTAATTATTTACATATTTTTAATATTTACTATTTTTAGTATTTATTGGTTTTTTTAATGTTTTTAAACCACCAAACAGTTAATTTCGTGGTCAACTTTTTCACTTATGACTTACACATTTCGACAACCAACTCTGTAAAATATAATACTCTTTTTCACTTATAATTTTACATTACCAACTATACACCGTAAAACTTACTTGCACGTAACTCACTTACAACTGTAAAAGAGTTTACACTTGTAACTTACGACTTACGATCACTTATGAGCAATCAACATGCCCTACGTTTTGAACAGCTAAACGAAGATGTCCATATTCATTGTTGATAGCAATAAAATGGAATAGAAACACAGAAATGACTGCATTGATTTTTGGAAGTAGGAATCTTATTCCTCCAATAAATGATTCAATTTCAATTCGAATACAAATGCATGTGGATTTGATTCATTAGAACAGATGCAAATATCAAGCATAACATTCAAGATGATTTGAGCGAAATCCAATTTTAAAAGGTTTATCTTTTGAATTCAATTTGATTTTCTATTTATATCTCTTCCTTTCTATGATAATATGCTTCGTAATAATAGCTTGCCTGATTTACTTTTCGGGCGTGTTTGGATCAGGAAAGTGGGAGGAAAATGGGAAGTGGGAAAACTCATTTCCCACTTTTCTTGTTTGTTTTGAGCCGTAGTGGGAAAATTCATTTTCTTTTTCCCTTTTCCCTTTCACACCTTCCTTTTACACTACCTTTTTCCCACTTCTAGTGTGCTACAGTTAATTTTGTAGTCATGTAAATCTCACTTGTAATAAGTTATAACTTAATACATTAAATTTTGATGTCATGAAAAAATCACTTGCAGTCCAATTACAGTTCAAAAATATCATTCAGAAATAATATTTAATTTAATATTATTTTATAATCGATTAGGTAATCTACTTTTCCAATTCCACTTCTACATTACAAATCAAACACTGAAAAACACAATAAACTATAAAAATTAACTGTAGCACCCTGGAAGTAGGAAAATGGTAGTGTAAAGGAAGTTATAAAAGAGAAAAGAAAAGAGAAAAGAAAAAAAGGGTTTTCCTATTTTTCGTTTTCGATTCAAAACAAACAAGAGAAGTGTGAAATGAGTTTTTTCATTTCCCATTTTCCTCCCACTTTCATGAATTCAAGTACGCCCATTACAACTAAACACCAAAAAACTTATTTTCACAAATCTCAATTTCCCACTACACTTCCATTTCCTACTCTCACTTCCCACTTCTCGTTTTCCTCCCAGTTCCATGACTCCAAACACGTCCTTTGTGAATTTCAAATTGGGGTGAGAGGAGAGGGAGTGAGGAGAGAGGGAGATGGAGGAATTGGGATTTGAGATGAGGAAAGAAAAGAGAGAAGGGGAATTAATTTCAAATTGGGGATATAACTAAGTTTTATGTTTAAATTGGGTGTGTAGAATATAGAGTATTTAAAGTAATTTGGAGGAGTTCTATTTACTAATTTACTGAGCCTACTAACTAATGAGTCTATTTATCACTTTTTTGGGTTTAAAAACCGCACTGGGAAATATTAATTGGAAAACAAAGGCTACAAAAGAAGAGTCACTTTAAAATAGAAGAATTACTTTCTTAGTTGTCTAAATTGTTCTTTTGTTATAAAATGAGCCATGTTTGTGGAGGAATATTATAAAGGAGGATGCAGGTATCAATGAATAATAAAAGCATTTTCACTGAAGCCAGATTTTTGTTGAAGGCGGCACAAATATTAGCAACATTTTAAAAGAACCATACAAACGAAAGAGAATGTACTATGAATTGGAACTTAAAAATTTTAATTTTAATGTTGAAATTTTAGAAGAAGAAATGTTCCCTTATATGAAAAAAATATAATTAAAGTTTCTTTTTAGAAATTATAGAAATGATATTATAGAATAAAATTTAAGAAGCAACTTAACTTACACAAAATTACCTTATCTTAGTACTTATATATATAAAATCAAAGATATCTTGGTATTTATATGTCAAAACTAAATGTATCATCAAAGATATGACATAACAATAAATTATAACAAGATCAGAAACTAACAATGAAATCACATAGAATTGATGCTTTCTTTAGAATTATATGTAGTAGTGATTACAATAATAAGAATTGACAGTTATTTCGTCTATTATAAAATTATATGGGTTAGCAACAAGTAAGATAAAACATGGGGAAAAAACAATAACATATCCCTTAATTTAAGGATGAATTCACTGTAACTTTTTTCTCTTTATACAGCTCTAATGAATTGAATATAACACATTGTTCAAAAAAAGTAAAAATAGGTAATAGAAGGTGAAAAGAGCAAAATTGTTGTATGAACTCGAGCTTGTATCTAAAATTTTAATTAGAAAGCTTCTTTACCATTTTTATTAAGAAAGTTTCCTTACCATTGTAGATAAGGAGGTTGAATCCATCATCTCCCACAAGGAAAGTGACATATGTTTTGAACTAATTTCACTTGGTGGCTAAAGTTTTTCTCGTTTTTTTTTTTGAAAAATAGGTCATAGCTTAGTGCAAGTAGGATTTGAACCCTAAACTTTTACTCATTGCAAAGAGACTGTACCACTTTACTATAGTGACACTTGCTGGCTAAAATTGTGGTTTAAATTAGACCCGCTAATCAAAGTTAGCTTTATTAAGACTGAATTTGTGAAACTGTATTAATGACATGCATTATTGATGATAAAATCGGTAACAATCAATGATATTCTTTTCCTATTAATTGGAGGGCATTATTGTTTTGTTGTAGTCATGAAACTAAGGACAAAATTATAAATTACGTGATGAAAAGAGTTTACGTTACATTATTGAGAATGCTAAGGCTCTTGTTCTGCTTGAAGATGTTCGGTGGCGGTTGAGACACTCGAGTGTTGACAGAGTGTCACACATTCACAAGGAGGAGAATGCGTGTGGTGACTGGGTGACTAAATGGGTAAGGGAGCTTGGGCATGACATTTTGGTATTTGAGAATTTCCCTCAGACTTTGGTTGATTAGCACTAACGAACGTCGAGAGGAGTGAACTTTGAGTGCTTGTGATGGCCTTATGGACCCTTTTGATTAAAAAAGAAATAAGA
>JAVJIF010002791.1:0-92044 GCA_038442645.1 Agave tequilana
ACACATACCATCGTGGGCTTCTTTCAATACCTCTTGGGCCTCTTTTGGTGAGAGGCATCGGAGCAAGATCCCGTCATGCGATCGACGATACAATGTTCGCGTAATCGCATTATAGTAGAATTTGGGGGCTTTCCTTCGAATGGCAGCCACTTCTTTGGTGTCCTCAGGCAAGATGCCGTATAAGACATAATCAATATAGGGAATCGCCAATCTCTAAGCTCCGGACCAGTTGATGACTCAAGTGCTTCTTTGCCGTGACGACCTCCCTTTGACTTCTGATAGTCCTCGAGAGCAATTCTCGGGCAATACAGGTCGTGGCTGTAGACGAATATTTTCTCCATTGTTCTAGCTGGAAGAGCTAAGGAGCCGGAGCGAGGACACCATTGCATCTGCATGCGCATTTTGCCTGCGCGGTACATGATCAATGTAGAAGTTTTGTGAACCTCTCGGCTATGTGGATAGTTGCGTTGTAGTAGGGTACTTGGTCCTCATGTCTGACTTCGTACTCCCCGCGAACTTGGCTAACAATGAGTTTGGAGGTCACCGTATGCCTCGAGATTTTAACGCCAATCTCATCGGCGAATTGCATCCCAATCAGAAGAGCGTTGTACTCTGCTACATTGTGGAGCAAGGCTCAGTTAGCGAGACAGCTCGAGGAATCACATAGTTCCGTGGTGAGAACGAGTACCACTCCTACCCCCCGCTACGATGTGTCCCTTTTGGGCTTGTTCTGGATGCACCGTCAAAGAAGAGTTTGCCACACACTTGACTTTCAAACGATGTCTGAGTCAAACAGACTTCAGCAACTTCATCTGGAGATCACTCGTAGACTTTGGCTGCCCTCGGATCTGGGTGCTCAGCCAGGAAATCCGCCACCGCTTGACCCTTAATAGCCTTTTGTGGTAAAAGTGCATCTCTATTGGGACAGCAATATGGCCCATTTTGCCAGCCGGCCGTTCAATGATGAAGGTTTAGTCATGATAACCTCAGGGGTTAACTTTTGATATGACTTTTATAGTTTTGGCCTACCAAATAGTGTCGCATTTTCTGAACAGCGAACACCAACGCCAAACATTCCTTCTCGATAGGATTGTACCGATTTCGGCTCCGATCATTTTCTACTACTCAAATAGTAGATTGCTTGTTCTCGTCCTTGATCATCATTCTGAGCTAGTAGAGCTCCAAAGAATGATCCATTACTCGAACGTACACCAGGAATGGCTTTCCGGATACCGGAGCTGCAAGGACTGGTGTTTGTGTGAGGTATTGCTTGATTTCCTCAAATGCTTGTTGGCAAGCGTCGTCCCAAATGAACGAAACACCCTTCTTCATCAGCTTAGCGAAGGGTCGGCATCTTCCGGAGAGATTTGAAATAAACCCGCGGATGTATGCCAGTCGTCCTTGCAATCCCCTGAGCTCCTTGAGGCTTCTCTCGGGGGTTTCATCTCCTGGATAGCGCGGATCTTTTCCGGTCCAATTGATTCCTGTGGAAGTTACAACAAATCCTAGGAATTTTGCCACTGGCCACCCCCAGGAAGGACTTGGTGGGATTCATCTTCAATTGATGAGCCCGCATGATATCAAAGACAACCTTCAGGTCAGATATGTGATCATCTTTAGTGCGGCTTTTACCGCGATGTCGTCAACATAACATTCTACCATTTTGCGCATTTGCCGCTGGAAAAATGGCGTTCATGGCCCTTTGATATGTTGCCCCCGCATTCTTCAGTCCGAAGGGCATGACGGTATAGCAGTAGCCCCCCAATGGTGTCCTGAAGGAGGTGTGCTTTTCGTCGTCAGGATACATTTTGATTTGATTGTATCCTGAGAACCCGTCCATGAAGGACATTCGTTCGAATCCACAAGTATTGTCAATCATGACATCTGTGATTGGCAGTGAGAATTCGTCTTTGGGCAAGCCTCGTTTAGATCACGGAAGTCGATGCAGATCTGGATCTTCCCATTCTTCTTGGCAACTGGGACATGTTAGCTATCTAGTCGGGATGTTGTTCTTCCCTGATGAAGCCAGAATCAATAAGTTTTTTGACTTCTGATTGAATTGCCTCCATTATTTCTGGACGAACCGTCGCTGCTGTTGTTTGACAGGTTTTTGCGTCCGGATTGATGTTGAGGCGGGTGCATAGCCACTTGAGGATCAAGTCCAGGCATGTCCTCAGTAATTCCAGGCGAAGACGTCTATATACTCTTGTACAAGAGATATTAGATCCTTCTTCTCCGAAGGTGACAGGCCGTCCTTATGAAGATGGGCTTAGAATTGGCCTCATCTCCTAGATTGACTTGGACAACCTTGTCTTCTGTGGTGGCTCGCGCTGTTCAAAGCGGGTATCCCCAAAGAGTATTTAAATGTTTGATCCAAGGATCTGTATCGATTAGATCATTTCTTCATCTCCGTCTTCCAGGTGGCTTGTTGAAACATGTTCACTGAAAGTTCTCTGAAGATGTTGCCGACACTGACATCCGACTCCCACGATGACGTGCCTGAAGAGTAATTATGACCTGATGGCCCTCCAGAATCAGAGGCTGATGGGATCGGGTCGATACATAGCCCAACCCCTGGCGCGTCCGATGATAATAATCGGGGGCTTTCCCTTTCGGCACAAAGGATCGAAGTAGCGTTCTCCTTCCTTTGCCGAAGTTCAACCCGGGTCTGTTGGTTAGATCGTACCCCATGCACTTCATCATTTTGAGCGCTTTTGGTTCATAATGACCGAACTGAGGGGATTTCTCCTCGCCTTCCGATTCTTCGCGGGGCGTTGGTTCAGACGAGATTCGCCCAAAAGAATTGGTTTTTGGGCCTTTCCGTCTGCTGGAATCATAAATATAGATTCTTGCGCATTACCATTATCTTGGTATGTCCCGAAGGATGATTTTACTGGTACATGCAACGATGTCAAAGCATCATTCCGACCAGAGGTCATCATCTACATCAGTGCTAGTATCTGACGGCATTGAATCAGAAGCAAACTAATACGCTAAATCTAATTCTTCATTATGTACCACCGCCTACATCGTCGGTGGTATTATCACATCGAGCTTATCAATGCTCTTTACAGTGTTCTAACTCCCACAGGCACTCTTCTTTTTCAGGCTCAGTGTCAGCCTCATTACCAGAGTCTGGCTCCTCTGGTTGCGGGGTTTCATTTGTCTCCACAGGATCTTGATATAGGAGGAATCTGTGAAATAATTTTCGACCCCTTTAAACGGATACCTTTTCGGCGATCAACGTTTGAATCTTTCCACTCCCGTCAATGTATTTCATGACTTGGTGGAGAGTGGAGGGAACGATGGAGTTGCGGTTAATCCATGGTCGTCCCACATTAGGTTGTAGGAGTGTCAGCATCGATGACGTAGCATGTCACTTCCGACTTGAGGCTTCCAATCTGCATTTGAGCTTGATCTTTCCCATCGGACGGGTGCCATTGACATTAAACCCGTAATGGTTGTCTGGGTAGGGCTCAGACGATAGGTGGGGATGCCCAGATGTTGCATGACCCGGCGAGGCATGATGCTCAACGCGGACCCTGGATCTACCTGAATGCGGTTCACCTCAGACGATCCAATATACCCTGTAAAGTACAGGGGTCGATCATGCTTCCCTTTAACGTGCATATCATCATCTGCTGTGAGGTAATGCAGGGAGCATTTGGGGAGGTGTGGAGGCAATCCTCTACATCTTCCTCCTTCGGCACCTGGGTCATGAAGACCTCAGCATTTGCCAGGACTTCTTGTAGAGCTTCTCTGGTCGACTTTGATAGTCTAAGAAGTTCATACAAGGTAATGCGTGCCGGGATGTTGGCTAGTTGGGCCAGACATCAAAGCGGTAAGGTGTCGTGGATCCTTCCGCTACACCTTTCGAAAGAACTCGAGAAACCGAGTTTCTTTCTGTTTCTCCACAAGTTGTTTTGTGGAGGGCTTGGTTGGCTCTACAGCTGGTTGTGGAGGGGCTACCGCCATCTCGCCATACTCTTGCTTCAAGTACGGTTGTCCCGAACGAGTTCCCGCCATCGGTTGGTTGGGCTCTGCGGCTAAGACTATTGCTTCCTCCTCTGAGTCGGTTAACGAGGGAACATCAGTCTCGGCTTCTCGAGAGGAGGCACACACCACATTGCAGGATGAAGCCTTTGCCTTCCCTTTGGATTTCCTGTTGGTCACAGTAGTCCATTGTTGGCTGTCCAAAGGTCAGGATAACCCACATGACTTCTCCCTGAGGGGTGGGAACAGGTACCAGGCCTTTCTCTTACTGCTGTGTGAGGGTCTGTGTGACCACTCTCAGCACTCCTCTTGGGATAGGGACTACTCCAGGGGTGGGGTCGGGGGTTATCTTCTGAACTGGAGAACTGACTTCACGTTGGCCGTCACCTTCTTCTGTTCTGGTCGGAGCTTTAACACCTCCGCGTCAATCAGAGCTTGAAGGATGTCCTTGAAGACGTAGCAGCTTTTGGTAGGGTGCCCCAGCATCCTGTGGTACAAGCAATAGGTGGGATTGTCGGTCTTGCGACTTCCTCGGGGCGCCTAGCTTCAGGGAGCTTCAGTCTATTGCTCTTGTTGAGTAGCTTAAAGAGCGAATCGACATGTTCCTCCTTGAAAGAATACTGCTTGTTGGCCCGTGTTGGCTTGAAGAGCCCACCTCCCTTGACCAGTTGAGATTTAGCAGGAGATTTGGTTTCTGCTGCCAAGTTATCCTTCCTTTTGGCTTGAGGGATGTGGTCTAGCGCACGCCTTGTTGACCTCTCGGGCCTGGGCTTACCTTCTTCCGCTCTGACGCGGGCGACAATCTCCTCAGCCTGTTCACCTTGTTGGACCAACTGCTTCCAGGTGCGGCTTTCAGCAACTCCTATTTGCAAGGAGTGAGGTTTGGAGATTGTGGCGGCATGTTTCCACCAGGGTGACCTGGGTCATGCCGCTTGGACATCAGAGTGCCACATTCCGAAATCTTTCTATGAAAGATTTGACGGACTCTCCCTTTCGCTGCTTGTGGCTAAAGGGTAGGCATGTTGACCTCCGAGTCATCTTCAAAGAAGCGTGTTAAGAAAAGCTTCTCCAAATCACCCCAGTTCTTGATGGAATCTTCTGGGAGCTTCATGAACCATTCAAGGCCAGCCCTTTAGGGTGCCGATGAATAGACGTGCCAGGATGGCGTCGTTATCTACCACATTCCCAGTTTGGGACTTGAAGTAGTAGATGTGTTGGTTTTGGTGACCCTTTCCCATCGAATGCTTGAAGGGTTGGAGCCTTGAACTTGGACGGTATGGAACCAAGTCCCATTCAGCAAGATAGGGCCGGACCACTCCAGCTTCTTGGAGGCCTTTACGGTTGGTAAGGCCTCGAGGCGTTGCTCCAATTGACTCATTCTTTTAGCATGAGTTTTTCCCTGGTCTTGGTCGCCTTTTACTTGAGACGAGGATTTGGACGAACTAGAAGTAATCACGGCCTCTCTTCAGAAGGTTCGGAAGATGAGCTTTCTCCCTTTTTCCTCTTTGCCCTTCGTCTTTTTAGGAGGAGATTTCCTCCTGTCTTCGAGCAACTGTGCAAGCATCTGCTTGGGGAGTCGATAGATTCTTGCTGAGAAAGAATCATATCCATTTGTTGCCTTCTGGATTTGTTCTAAACGTCTAGCCGTTTCCTCGGGAGTGCCTATCATGTAGGCAGAGGCCTCCTTCTCAACGGAAGAGTTTTGAAGCCCGTGATTCCTACTACGGCAGAGTGAGAATCATTCACTTTAATGCCATGGGCTAAGGCATTATAATCATCGGGGGAATGGCCCAGTCCGGGTGCGAGTGTGTTAATACACCCCTTCCGGTTCAGAGTCAGACTCATCCGAGCTGACTGCAGGTTGTTTTCCCTTGCTCCTGCTCGTCATATTCGCAGTGAGCTCTGGGTACTTAATGTCAGAGAAGGTTCTCCTTCTGTGGGAGCGCCTTCTTTTGGCTGACGGGAGAATCAGGGTCAGCTGTCTAACTAAAGACTGCTGGTGCACACCTAACCACAGGTACTCGGAAGCATAGAGATGAGCCGTTGGCAGCAACATGATGAAGTGACCTGATTGGCACTTCTTTTCTTCGTCAAGTAATCCTCAGATCCACGGGAGGGGGATCGAAGAGATTAACCTCGCAACGCCGAAGACGGAGGCATCCATATGCTGTACAGCATGGACGCGAGCTTCAGGGACGCGGTTCTCGCGTCGTGGCTGTATAACTGCGTCTGGCGTCTCTTTTGAGATGAGACGCGATTCTGCGTTGCTGCTTGGTGCATCGGGGCAGAGACGTTTGAGAGACGATGGGCTGCTGGGCCCCACGCATGGCGCATGCCTGCGCCCCCCCCTTTGACGAGGCGCAGAGGCTTCACCTTGGCGTTTGGTGAGTTGGTCTTCAGAGGACCTAGCTTGAGGTCTCGCGTTTGGGCCGCCAAACGCGGACTTCACGTGCTGGACTGGCGCGGGCAAGGCGCCAGATTGTACGTCGCATCCAGCCTCATCGACAACCAGAGGTTCCGACTTGTAGCTGACGCGCACGTCTCCTCTGTCGACGCTCAGCGTTTCGGTTGCGTCGTAGAGGTGGAGAGTGACCAATGACGACCTGATGCTGAACACCAGAGATTTTGACCACGCGGGTCTCCGGAGAGACGCTGACGCGGTGTTCCGTGCTGCGCGGTTGATCGCAGCGGCAGTTGTGCCTGAGATCACGCGGGCCTTCTGAGAGGCGTTGGCGCGTGTATCTTGCTTGGCACAGTTGGCAGCAGCAGCGCCCGAGAGAACCTCGGATCGGCTTCGGGGCCATCCCCGTCGAGACTCTGCGGCAGACGCGGGTCTTTGGGCTCTTGGAGCCGGCAAGAGAAACTCTTCGTATTTCGCCTGGTCGAACTCGACAACAAGCGATTCGACCATCTTTCCCTTAACGAAGGACGTCATCTTGCGCCACGATTTGCTCATCAGTGATAAATGTAGTCCCCATCGGAGTCGCATCTCTTGTACGCGCCCGGAAAAAGAAATAAACGTGTTCGCTGTAAAATTTCCTGAATCAGATGAAAATTACAACAAAACTGTTTTCCTTCCATTGTTACAAGGGAGGGAGATGTTGAGTCTTGAATCCTCCCTTTGTTTAAGGCTGGATTCTTTCAAGTGGCGGTGGAGAGTGAATCTTGTTCTCCGTTGACCGGATGACCGTCGGGATCGTTAGGGATCTTCTCTTTGCCTGGTAGAAGGAGTAACACAGTTCTGTCTACCAAAACTCTCAAAGAGAGGTAGGCAAAGGGTAACTCGTACCAGCGAACTTGTTTAAGAGTTGAGCTCTCTCTCTCCTGTCTCTCTGTATTGTCCTTGTGCCGCCGTGTGCGTCTCTTTCTCTCCGAGCGCCTTCTCTCCTCCTCGTCCTCTTCTTGTCGTCGTTCATAGCGACGGGGCTATTTATAGAGGTTCCGAGGTGAACGTGCCCCTAAAAACGCTCCACAATGAGGGGCAACTTCCCCGCTTCCCCGCTATATGGGCGGTGACTGGCCCCATAACCAGGGCGGTTGTAATCGAGCGCGGGTTTCAACCCACGCCCCTTGATACTGTGACGCGGGCTTTGGGCCCTCGCGCCTTAAGTTTGAGACACGGGTGTTGAGCCCACGCGTCTTGAGTTTGAGACGCGGGTTTTGGACCCTCGCGCCTTGGTGCTGAGATGCGGGTGTTGAGCCTACGCGCCTTGAGTTTGAGACGCGGGTTTTGGACCCTCGCGCCTTGGTGCTGAGACGCGGGTGTTGAGCCTACGCGCCTAGAACTTGAAACTCTGCTTTTTAATGGCTTGTCTTTTAGTGATTTTTAGACAGCCTACACCAAGTCGACTCGATCCAAACGTGATCCACCGAGCTTGACTCCAACCGAGTGCTAGATGTGAACATGACGCTCGAGCTCTTGAATCACCATGTGAAAGCTCCAAACACTTTTTTTGAAGCTAATCACCTACTAATATCTTGATTAAATATCTGAAACTAAATATCACAAGATTATTAGTAAACTATAACTAGATGAGTTAATCATCATCAAAACTAGAATGAAGGGCCTCTCGCCACACTCTCCTGATATATGACTAGCTATACTCTTGATCTATACTGCTCACCACTTATACTTATGCTATCTTGTGGGATTACTTGATTACTTCCATACTGTTTCATTATTAAGTTATTGTGACGGCAAAGTCAGATTATATAAACTAAGATTATAGTGAGGTGAGATGTAGGGTATATATATGAGGGTTTTCTTATTTGGATTATTCCTTCGACGTACTAATCTCACGGATCGATAATGTGGGCTTATATAACTGATTTTCCTGTAGTTACTTTACTTACTGTCTCATTTTATGTTCATATGTGCTTATATTCACGATACACCTTTCTTGTACAAATATGCCTGATATACAAGCTATTTGGCTTTATTATATGTACTCGCGGGGTTGCGTCTGACAACCCTAGATTCTCATGTCCAGATTCTAGAGCTTGGACCATGATGGCCATGATGTAGCTGATCAGAGCGCGCAGCGGATCCTCCCGTGGTGGTCAAAGCACAGCCAAAGCTTGGACGTCGTCGTAGCTCTTCCTTCTGTTCCTCTACTGTTTGGCTCACAAGGTCCCTCTTGCTGTATTGTGAGTACCTTTCAGCTTCTGTATCTCTTTATGTATTGTACTCTTATATTTTCTGGTGATATAATATTCCTATAATATTGTATCACTCTCTGTGATAACCATGTACTTGTACTTTTCTATTAGAATGTATATTATCACTGTGCTTTCGCACTCTGATTCTTGCCTGTATTGATGCTTAGCGTATATACGTGAGGGTATCTCTGACCTGCGTATATACGACGCAGTGACGTCTCCGTACCTATGGGATCGGGGTGCCACAGGTTGGTATCAGAGCCTAGGTTCTCACACCTTCAGTACAGCCAGTCTGCAGATTAATGTTGGATTAATTTGCAACTGGGTCACACGAGTCATTACTATACATTCCAATCACAAGTACAAAGTTATCTGTTCTTTTCTTGAAATCTATCCCTTGACTTCTGAAATCTCATATTCTGTCACCTTTTCAGGCGCTCGAAATATGGAGAGATAGGGACACGTAACGGTCCTGGCACTTCCCGTGACGGTCTGTACTGGGAGAACGATATGATGAGGATACTTTAGGGGATGATGAATAGCCAACAGTAGCACACAGAGCTCTTGCGATAAGGATTGTTGACTGTACCCTGGAGCAGAGGCCGGGTACTGTATCAGATTTTAGGAGATTACAGCCGTCAGACTTTTCGGGCATGGAGAAGCCCCTAGATGCAGAGCAGTGGTTGATCGACATGACCGATCTTCTAAAGGTGGCCAAAATTCCTGGTGAGAACCAGGTGGAAGTGACCAAGATCCAGCTGAAAGATGTGGTAAGGACTTGGTGGCTAGCCGAAGAGGCGGGCTGAAGAAGCCCATCTCTTGGGACCAGTTCTCGAAGGGTTTCTATGAGAGGTTCTTCCCTGCAACGGCTCAGAAAGAGATGGAGGAATAGTTCATTAGGTTACAACAGTTGAGCTGATCTGTGGATGAGTATGCTGCTAAATTTCTGTGATTCAGTCGATTTGCATCTACATGGTGAGCGATGAGGAGAAGGGGGCTAGCAGATTTCAACAGGGGCTGAAGATGGACATCCAGATATTTCTTATCTCACAGCAGCTTAAGATGTACTCTCAGGTTCTCTCTATTACCCGTGAGGTAGAATGGGGACTGGAGAAGAAGGACACACCAGATGCAGAACATGCCAGTGAAGAGACCCTTCCAGTTGATGGATGAAGAAGACCTGACCAGACCCAACGATGGCCCAATAGTCAGGCGACCATTCTGACCTCCCCCTCAGCAGGCGATATGCGGATAATGCCTGAGGCCCGGACACATCTAGACAGATTACCGAAGGGCGAACGGGCTATGTCTGGCATGTGGATCTGGAGATCATTCATTAGGTGTTGTCCGTTTAAGAGGACGTGGGATGCTACCCCAGCACCTCTAGCACTTCCAGCACAACCGCCAGGAAGGAACCCCGAACCCATTGGCAGGAGAGCTCCACTCCCTCCCCAGCAGTGAGGAGCAAGAGTTGGAGCTGACCGTGGGAGAGGCCATGCATACAATTTTTCAGCAGGAGAAGTCGAGGCATCAGTTGTTGTAGCGGAAGGACAAGGAGCTCAGTACTCTGATCAGGAGCCCTGGAGATGTTTCTTTAATCGCTATTCCCCAACCTTTTGTGTCCTGAGATTGTAATCTCTCTTATCCTTTTCACTTTATCATATTATCATTGTTGACTATAATCTCTTCCATGTTCATCTCCTTCCTTATAGAAATTTCGAGGATGAAATTTTTGTTTAGGTGGGTAGATTGTAGCACCCCGTTCCCGGGATACGTACCCAGATACGTGTCTCAATTTTTTCGACCGTACTATTGCAATTTTCTTCCAGTATTTGTTTTTTAAGTTGTGATTTTTCATGTTTTGGTATCGGATCTGCATTCTCAGTCTTAGAGTCAGCCTTGACCCAGACCAGGAACTCGATACCGGTATACCACCAGATTTTACCTTCTAGTAGTCTAATTTGACCGATTTTAGTTTCAGATACTATTTTCTAATATTTTAGATTTTTCATAATTTTCTTAAATTTTTCAGAATTTTTCTGCAAAATCTCCAAAACCGGTGTTGGTCGGCATCGCTGACTGATTCCCAGATTTTTAGTTTTCAATGGGATTGAATTTTCAAAAATAATTTTATATTATTTCTTAGAATTTCATTTTCTATCTAAATGTATTTTTTTGAGATTTTTTCTAAATTTACCAAAATTTGACCGATTCTGGTGTCGGCTGGTATCGCCAGAAAATTCTAGGATTTTTAATTTAAAAAATACATTTAACTTTTCGAATCCGATTTCACCGAGCTTCTTAAATAATATTTTCTATTTTTGAGAATTTTTTAGAATGTTTCTGAAACAGTCGAATTTTTGCCCTATTAAAATAATAATATTATTTACCGACCTTATCTTTTCTTGCTTTTTCCTTCCTTACTCTCCTACTTTATACTCTCAGATATTTTAATAAATTAATTATTTAATAATAAAATTTTTTACTATTTCCTTTTTTTCCTTATTTTTTAATTTCCTTTCTTTTTCTTTCTTTTTCTTTCTTTCCTTTTCTTCCCCTTTGACTTTCCCATGCACTGCTCCCCGCCGCCTGCAGCCGCCTACAGCTTCTTGATTAGCTGCAACAGTAGCCCACCCTCTCCCTATCCCTACTCACTTCCCCCCTCTCTTCTTTCCCTATAAATTTCTTTCTCTTCTCCCTTCTCATTTATCATCTTCTCCATTTCATTTCCCGCCAAAACTAACATTCCCTCTCCATGGCCGCTGCCTACCACCGGAACCGCCGTCGCCGCCCCTCCCTAGCCGCCGGAGCCACCTCCACCACACCCCCTCTCTACTCCTCCACCTCCTTCAACCTCCACCAACTACCCACCACCTCCAATTTCATCCAAGCCCACCACCACCCGCTTCATCTTCTTCCCAAAATTCCCTACCAAACCACCTCCTCCTCCACTTCCCAACCCCCAATCATCATCTCCTCCTCCTCCTCTAACTCCCCACCACCTTCACAACACCACCACCACCACCAACCACCACCACCACAACAACTACCACCACCAAACTCCTCCACCAACTCCAAACCACCAAAACCAAACAACCACTCCTCCCCTCCCCGGGCTAGGCGCGCCGCCTCCCCATCCCTCCCCCCCCACCTTCCTTCTTTCTTTCTTCTTTTTTCCTTCTTTATTTCTTTCTTTCTTTTCATTTCTCCTTTCTTTTCTTTTCCTAAATATACCCACTTTTCTACATCCCTAAAATACCCATCCCCTCATTCTCAAATTACTTCCCTATAATTACAATCAATACCCCTCTCCTTTTAATTCCTATTTCCTCTTCTAAAATATCCTATTCTCTCTCTCTCTTCTTCCTACAACTTTCTCTCTCCTCTCTCTCTCTCCTATCTCATTCCCTCTCTAATAATTATATAAATATTTATATTTATATATTTTAATATATATTTATGGGCTAGTGGCTTGCTCGCACGGGTTTCGCGGATTTTAACCGTATTTCATTCCGGTTTCAGGCGAGTGCTTTATATTAAACTTAAAAATAACTACCCTTTATTTATAGCATGATATTGATATGTGAACATCTTATTATTACCGTAACATGCCTAACACTTGCTGATGTAATATTTAGTACATGATTTCTTACTATACAAGCTTATAGATGGTATTGTACTCGGTATTTACCCGACACTTGACATGTTATACTTGATGCATGATTAATGGCACCGACACTTGATATATTATATTTGATACCTAATCCACGACACTTGATATCTGACACCGGCACTTGATATGTTATATTTGATACCTGATCCACGACACTTGATATTAGACACCGGTACTTGATATACCATACTTGTCACCTGATCCTGACCCCCGGTATCTGACACATGCTAACCCTTACTTGATATGCTTTCATGTGTACAAGTACATTGACCTGACATCGTGATCCTTGACCGGACACTACCACCCCTGATACCTGTATTATATGGCATATTCATGACTATTACTTTTATGAGGACTTGGCATGATTATTATATTATTACTAGACATTTGGTACTCCTGTACTCCTGAACTCCTGTGTACTTGAACCCCTAAAATAGGGAGGCTCCTGACATTACTCCTGATATTATACTCCTGTTGACCCCCGTAATTGGATAACCATGAATATAGGATTACTGTGAATACCCTGTGGACATTATCACCAGACAAATTATAATAATTAGACAACTTACACCGGATGGGGGAAACTGATGAGTACCGATATAGTCTCCATGTTTATGATGGTCTTATAGTGTCGCGCGGCCATATACTTGGATTCGACCTGGAGCCACCAGGCGCTTCCGTGGGGTGCACTGACACCCCTACTCCCCTATCTGCCGGTTGTGCCATAAGCCCCTGTGCCTATTCCTGTGGGGGCGGTGACATCCTATTCCTGTTCGGGCGTACAATAAGTCCCGGTACCTAGCGGTACGTTCTGGCTCAGTACCGGATACTCCTTGACCGTTGTCCCGGGCATGTACGGGGCCCATTCTAAGCATGGTTCGTCGATCTCCATCAGTTTCCAATAACTTACTCTCCGGTCTGCATATTGAAGTATGTGGAATGGGACACATACCGATGTATACAAATCAGATAAGTCTTAATAACTTAATAATAACATGCTCCTGATATATGACTAGCTATACTCTTGATCTAAACTGCTCACCACGTATACTTGTGCTATCTGTTGGGATTACTTGATTGCTTCCATACTGTTTCATTATTATGTTATTGTAGGGTATATATATGAGGGTTTCTTTATTTGGATTATTCCTTCGACGTACTAATCTCACGGATCGATAATGTGGGCTTATATAACTGATTTTTCTATAGTTACTTTACTTACTGTCTCATTTCATGTTCATATGTGCTTATATTTACGATACACCTTTCCTGTACACATGTGCCTGATATACACACCACTTGGCTTTATTATATGTACTCGCGGGGTTGCGTCTGACAACCCTAGATTCTCATGTCCAGATTCTAGAGCTTGGACCATGATGGCCTTACTGTACCTGATCAAAGCGCGCAGCGGATCCTCTCGTGGTGGTCAGAGCGTATCCGAAGCTTGGACGTCGCCGTAGCTCTTCCTTCAGTTCCTCCACTGTTTGGCTCACAATGTCCCTCTTGCTGTATTGTGAGCACCTTTTAGCTTCTGTATATCTCTCTATGTATTGTACTCTTGTATTTTTTGGTAATGTAATATTCCTGTAATATTGTATCACTCTTTGTGATAATCATGTACTTGTACTTTTCTATTGGAATGTATATTACCACTGCGCTTTCGCACTCTAATTCTTGTCTGTATTGATGCTTAGCGTATATACGTGAGGGTATCTCTGATCTGCGTATATACGTCACAGTGATGTCTCTGTACCTGCGGGATCGGGGCGCCACACCTTGAAAGCATTGGATCTAGATATATCTGGTAGAGATGGTGCTCTCAAGATGCTTAGAGGCTCAATGGTTGTGTTGAAGGGCGTCCGACACAATAACCTTTATTACTTGAAGGGTAATATAGTTACAGGGCAAGTGACGACGTCTATTAGTTCAAAAGATAATTGTACCTGGGTATGGCACATGAGGGTAGAACATACATGTGAAAAGTCCTTGTAATCTCTACAAAAGCAAGGTTTGTTGAAAGGTGCTAAGACCTGCAAATTAGAATTCTGTGCGCATTGCGTCATCGGTAAGAACACCAAGGCGAAATTCGACACCGCGATTCATTGCACCGAGGAGATTCTTGAGTATATTTACACGAATGTTTGGAACCTACCAAGACGACGTCTATTGGAAGTAACTACCACTTTGTGTATTTTATTGATGATTTCTCTAGGTGATATTGGGTACATACCATAAAATACAAAGAAAAGGTCCTAGAGTTATTTGTCGAGTTGAAAAAGAAAATGGAGAAGAATACGGGAAGGAAGATCAAAGTACTATGTTCAGAAAAATAGTGATGAGTACACTAGCGATCCTTTCCTATAGCTATGCCGCGATAAGGGCATAGAAGACACTTCATAGTAAGAGAGACACCGCAATAGAATGGGATTGCTGAAAGGATGAACATAACCTTACTGGAGAAGTTTTGTTGCATGTTATCCAATGCCTGATTATCAAATCTTTTTGGGCTGTGGTATTGGCGCATACTTGTCGTCTCATTAGCAGGTTGTTTTGTCTGCGATAGGAGGTAAAACTCCTTTGAAAGTTTGATTGGGAAAAGTTATTCTAGACTATGACTCGCTTTGAGATTTGGTCGTCCAACCTATTACCATGTCAAGAAAGACAAGCTGGTTCTGAGAGCGAGAAAATATGTGTCCATAGGGTATCAAGAAAGGTGTGAAAGGCTACAAAATTTAGGATCCAAAGGACAAGAAGATCATCTTGAGTAGGGATGTCACTTTTGACGAGGCTTCAATAGTGAAGCCTATGAACTTTCAGCAAATGGAGGTGGAGAAGATCAAAGGATATCACAGCAGATGGAGAGTGATGATAGTCCACAATCTCCAAATAGCTCAGTATCATTCGAGATTACACGTGAGGTGCCACGGGATGGTGATCATGTAGCCTATGAGGATGCTAATGATGATGAGGATCAAGAATATGTTATGGGTGAAGTCCAAGATTCTACTGCAGTTGGAAAAACTCGAAGAAATTCTTGTAAGCCCAGTTGGCTCACTACAAACATGATTGTGACCTATGTTCTTCTGGTCATTGAGGATACAATCTCGTCTACATATAGAAAAACTGAAATCAGTTTGAAGTCGAAGATGTGAAAGGATTCCATGATGGAAGAGATGAACTCTCTTCACAAGAATGATACTTGGGAATTGACAGAATTACGAAAGGAAAAGAAGGCTATTGGTTGTAAGTGGGTGTTCCGAAGAAATAAGAATCTTTAGATGGTGATACTGTACGCTTCAAGGCCAGATTGGTAGCTAAAGCCTACGCGCAGTGAGAAGGGATTGACTACAATAAGTTATTCTCACCCGTTGTAAAGCACTAATCTATTCGAATATTATTAGCATTGGTGGCACAATACGAGAGCTTGATCAGCTCGATATGAAGACCGCCTTTCTCCATGGCGATCTTAATGAGGAAATCTTTATGTCTCAACTTACGGGGTTCAAGACTATAGAAAAAGAGAATAAGATGTGCAAGTTGAAGAAATCGCTTTATGAGCTAAAACAATCGCCAAGGTAGTCGTACAAACATTTCGACAGCTTCATAAGAGGCAAGAGATACCCACGAAGTTATTTGACAAATGTATTTACTACAACAAGCTACCGGGTGGACAATATATTTATTTACTGTTGTACGTAATGATATGCTCATTTTTTTCTAAGAGTAGATCCGCTGTTGATAAATTAAAGAAATAATTGTCTTCTAAATTTGAGATGAATGATCTTAGTGAAGCGAAAAAAGTGCTAGGCATGGAGATTGAGAGAGACCGAAAAAGTGACAAGGTTTGCATGATACAAATGTTGGCCCAAGAGGTTACACTCTCAAATTGTTTTGTGTTTTGATGATGACAAACCAAATTAGAGCTATTTGGTACTAATAAGTTTGTTAAGATAAGTTTCAGGTTTGTACCATGTTTAGAAACCATTCGCTTAGCTATTGCAAGAACTTCTAAGTTCCACCAAGCAAGGAAGGCAAATTGCACATCAAGGAAGGATCATAGAAGAGAAGGCACTAGCAAGGCATTGGATGGCTCAAAGACTTGAAGATAGCTCAAGAAGTCTTCATGTAATTTGTTTTTCAGTTTATAGTATGTTAAAGAATAGTGGATAGGTTTGAAGCTCTATCACACACGTTTTTGCGCACATGCTCATTCCAAAATAATTTCTTATAAATTATACAAAAATATTTTGCATACAAGTTTTTGCCTACAAATACATCTTTATGGTTAATTCTATTCCCTGTTCAAAAGCATTTTTGTTAAAATCAAAATCCTCTTTATTTTCTTGTCCAAAAATGATTTTTGACCTGATCCGGTCGACCGGGACAGTCGACCGAGTCTGTGTCAGTCTGGTCCGATCGACCGGACCAGTCGACCGCAGTTCTGGCAGAGGCACGTATCAGTGTGCATGTCTGCCAGTCGACCGGGGCGGTTGACCGAGATATTATTTTTGCTCACAGGTTTTCTCAGTCGACCGGGTCGGTCGACCGCTGGCCTATAACAGTCAAATTTTTGATCTACCGGTCGACCGGCCCGGTCGACCGATGTGTCCGTTGAACAGTAACGGGCAGATTTTAAGTGAGCTGTTTATTTTTGTCTTTTGTGTTTAAAAATTCGTTTAAGGATATATTTTGATCTAATTACCTCCTAAACATCAGTAATTATGTTTTATCCTTAAACCCTATCCCTCTCCTATAAATAGGGGTGTTTGGGGAGAGATTTGTTACAACAATTTTTGCTAGAAAATTCAAAAGTTTAAGGCTTTCAAAAGAGACTTGTTTCTTGGTTTTTGTGCTGAATTTCTCACTGATTTTCTGAAGGGTTTTCAAATACTCTCTGATTTAATTTTCTTTCTTCACTTACAACAAGAGCTTCATTCCTACTCAATATTCTCTAAGGACCTTTGTAAGGGAAGAGATATTTGAAAGAGAGAGTTTGTGGTCTTTTGACTACCAAGGAAATTATTTGTTCTTGAGATTGTAGGAGTTGGGTACTCCATTGTATTTGAGATCTTTGTGATAGTGGAAGTGGTCGGAATCCTTCTGGGGAAGGCGGGGAGTAGAGCTGGGTGCTCGAACCTCGATAACATATCCTTGTGTTTGCGATTGGTTTACATTCTTGCAATTCTTACTCTACTTTGCTTGCACTTATTACTTGCTCATCATATTCATTGTCATACTTACTTGCTTGCATTCATCTTGTGATTCTTGATTGTAATTGTTGTAGCTTTAAATTTTTATTTGCCCTTTGATTAGCATTGTCACCTATTCACCCCCCCTCTAGGTGACTTTTCAATTGGTATCAGAGCTTGGACTCTAGGTTTGGCTTAACATCCATAGAGAGATCCTTAAAACTTGCTAATCAACATTTTCATTTCATTCATTCATCACTAGTAAACATGGCCGACAACATTAAATCCCCACCTAAATTTGATGGCCTCAATTTCCCAATTTGGAAGGTTAGGATGACTATATTTTTGCAATCTTTGGGTAGCTTAGTAGCCAAGTCCTTGACCAAACCCTATGAAGCACCCGATGGTGATGAGAGCACTTGGACCGACCTTGACTTTAAATTATATGAGGCTAACTCCAAGGCCCAAAACTCCCTATTGACCGCCTTGAATGAGGATGACCTTACACGGGTAATTCATTGCCAATCCGCCTATGAGATTTGGCAACACTTATTGGTCACACACGAGGGGACTTCACAAGTCAAGAGAGCTAAGATAGATCTCTTGAGGTCCCAATATGAGTCATTTAAAATGCTTGATGATGAGTCTATTGATAGTATGGCTACAAGGTTTACTAAAATCACTAATGGTCTTTCTTCCTTAGGTGATGACATCTCCAACGATCAAAAGGTGCGGAAAGTAATTCGGGCTCTTCCTTCATCATGGGAGATCAAGGCCACCACCTTGAAGGAGTTGAACGACAAGGACGAGATGGACCTCATTAGTCTCATTGGGAACCTAAAGACCCATGAGATGGAGAAGAAGGCAAGAGAAGAGGCCACTACTTCAAAGAAGAAATCCATAGCCTTCAAGACTTCATCCACCAATGATGACGATGAAGATGACGAAGAAGAAGATGAGGAGCTAACTCTACTTGTGCGGAATGTCAAGAGGTTGTACCGAAAGAACAAGTTCAACTTCCGGAGAAAATTCGAAGGCAAAGAGGAGCGGAAGATCATATGCTACAATTGCCGCAAACCCGGACATATCATGGCGGATTGTCTGGAGTTCAAGAAGAAAATGACTTCCTCCTTCAAGCCAAAGAAGCCGGAGGAAAAGAAAGCTTACAAAGCCACGTGGGATTCGGAAAGCGAGTCCGAAGAGGAGGTGGATCAAGCTAATATGTGTTTCATGGCAAACACACCCAAGGTAACCCCTCAATCCCTTGATGATGAAGATGATGATGTAAGTAAGGAAGTTCTAGTGCATGCTTTTGTAGAACTTTCTGAAACTTATGATAACAAGAAACTTGAATGCATAAAATTACAAAAAGAAGTTGCTTTTCTTAAGAATCAACTTGCCATTGTTTCTAAAGAAAAAGATGATATTTCTTCTAATTTCATTTCCATGCAAAAAGAATTTTGTGCCTACAAGAGTACTTGTAAGGCAAAATCTCCTATTATTGATGAAAAAGAAATTTCCTCTTTTAAATCCAAATGAATGATTTTGAAAAAGTTTTAAATGATTGTGCTTTCAATACTAAGAAACTTGAGAACATGTTTTCTAAAAAGCACACTTCACATGCTAAAATTTCACAAGATAAAAATTCTCATGCTAGCACCTCTCATGCTCATGCTCACAATGCTCATGCTCACAAATCACACACCCATTATGCTTTTAAATATGGTAGAGTATATAGATGCACATATTGTGGTAAAAATGGACATTTAGCTAAGTTTTGCTATGATCAACTAAATAGAACAAATAATCTTGTTTGGGTTCATGACACTAACCCTAGAGGACCCAAGAAAATGTGGGTACCAAAATCAAGTCTTAAATTGTTTGATGTAGGTACACACCAAAGCTCCAAGACGTAGGGAGCGGTGGTACCTTGACAGTGGTTGTTCAAGACACATGACATGGGACATCAACAACTTCACAACCCTATCAAGGTACATGGAAGGTGGCACCGTCACCTTCGGGGATGACTCCAAAGGAACTATCATCGGTATAGGTAACATTCAAATTGGTGCATCTCCTATTATTGAGAATGTTGTTTTAGTAGATGGCTTAAAACATAATTTGCTTAGCATTAGTCAACTTTGTGATCGTGGACTTAAAGTTATTTTTGATGATACTTCTTGTAAGATTTTTGATGTTAAATCCGATGTTTGTATTCTCACCGGTTTTCGTGATAATAATGTTTATATTATTGACATGCTTAATTTAGATTGTTCTACTAAATGCTTAAATGCTTTTGATGAAAATTCTTGGCTTTGGCATAGAAGATTAGGACATGCATCTTTTGACCATATCTCTAGGATTAATTCAAAGGAATTGGTGAAGGGTATACCTTACTTGAATTTTGAGAAAGACCGCATTTGTAGTGCGTGCCAACTTGGGAAACAAACCAAGTCTTCCTTTAAACCAATCAAGGATATCATGTCAACTAGGCCTTTAGAATTAATTCATATGGATCTTTTTGGACCAACTAAAACTAAGAGTTTAAATGGAAGTAGATTTGCATTTGTTTTGGTTGATGATTTCTCCCGTTTTACTTGGGTTTTCTTTTTACAAAATAAAGATCAAACTTTTTCTCATTTTAAAATTTTTCGAAAAAGAGTTGAAAAAGAAAAGGGTTTTCCGATTTTGAGAATAAGGAGTGATAGAGGTGGTGAGTTTGTTAACCAACTCTTCATGACTTATTGTGATGAAAAGGGAATTAAGCATGAAATGTCTGTCCTAGAACTCCACAACAAAATGGAGTTGTAGAAAGGAAAAATAGAACACTTCAAGAGATGGCTAGGACAATGATAAGTGAGTATGACCTCCCTCAATATTTATGGGCCGAGGCCGTAAACACCGCATGCTATATATCGAATCGTATTTATTTATGCAAAAATTCTTCAAAAACTTCTTTTGAAATGTATCATTCTAGAAAACCAAATGTTGCATATTTTAAAGTTTTTGGATGCAAGTGTTTTGTTTTGAATACTAAGGATAATTTGGGTAAATTTGATGCTAAGGCTTATGAGGCTATCTTTGTTGGATATTCCTCTACTAGCAAAGCATATAGAGTTTTCATTAGATCTTCTCAAACCATTGAAGAATCCATGCATGTTAAGTTTGAAGAATCTAATGTGTTTGTTGAGAATGTTGTAGAGTTTGAACCATTAGGTGAAGACATGGAGAGACTATCCTTGAAGGACTCACCCGCTCAAGAAGAAAAGCAAGAATCTATAGGTGAAGTTCAAGAGGATAAGGAGGAAAGCACTCAACCGCTTCCTAAAGCTTGGAGATACGCTACAAATCATCCTAAGGAGCTCATCTTGGGTGATGCATCTAAAGGAGTCACTACGCGCTCCAAACTCCATGACCTATGTGGTAACTTTGCTTTCATTTCTCATTTTGAACCAAAAGGCATTCTCGAAGCCGAGACGGACCCATATTGGTTGCTTGCCATGCAAGAGGAACTCAATCAATTTGAGCGCAACCAAGTTTGGCACCTTGTTCCTAAGCCCTATGATAGACCAATAATTGGTACTAAGTGGATCTTTAGAAACAAGATGGATGAGTCCGGAAATGTCATTAGGAATAAAGCTAGGTTAGTGGCCCAAGGTTACACTCAAGTTGAGGGAATTGACTTTGAGGAGACCTTTGCACCCGTAGCACGGCTTGAAGCCATACGGATGACACTAGCTTTTGCATGTTTTAAAATTTTAAACTTTTTCAAATGGATGTAAAAAGTGCATTTTTAAATGGTTTTATTAATGAAGAAGTTTATGTTTCTCAACCTCCCGGTTTTGTTGATCATGTTCATCCCGATTTTGTTTTTTAAACTTGATAAAGCTTTGTATGGATTGAAACAAGCTCCAAGAGCTTGGTATGAAAGGCTTTCTAGTTTTCTCATTTCAAATGATTTTATTAAAGGCAAAGTAGACACAACTCTTTTTACTAAGCATGTTGATAATGATATTTTAATTGTGCAAATTTATGTTGATGATATAATTTTTGGATCTACTAATGAGCTTTTATGCAAGGATTTTGAGAAAGTCATGCAACTTGAATTTGAAATGTCTTCAATGGGTGAGCTCAATTTCTTCTTTGGACTCCAAATCAAGCAATTGCAAGACGGAACCTTCATTAACCAAGCCAAGTACGCAAAGGAGCTAGTAAAGAAGTTTGGGCTTGAAGGATCAAAGGCTTGCAACACTCCAATGGCAACTACAACCAAGCTTGATAAGGACGAACAAGGTAAAAATGTTGATATTAAATTATATAGAAGCATGATAGGAAGTCTTTTATATTTGACGGCAAGTAGGCCGGATATCATGTTTAGTGTGTGTCTTTGTGCTAGATTTCAATCGTGTCCTAAAGAGTCTCATCTTATTGCGGTAAAACGCATTATTCGTTATATTAAGGGCACTATTGGAATGGGTCTTTGGTATCCGAAAACTAGAGATTTTTCAATGACTAGCTATTCGGATGCCGACTATGCGGGTTGTAGAGTAGATAGAAAGAGTACTAGTGGGACATGTCAATTTTTTGGTAATTGTCTTGTTTCATGGTCCTCTAGGAAACAAAATTCCGTAGCTCTCTCAACCGCCGAGGCGGAGTATGTTGCCGCGGGGGCCTGTTGTGCACAAGTCCTTTGGATGAAACATACTCTCCTTGATTTTGATTTGCACTTTGATCATATAAAATATATTTTGTGATAATACTAGTACTATACACATGACCAAAAATGCAAATCAACATAGTAAGACCAAGCACATTGAGATTAGATATCACTTTCTTAGAGATCATTTTGAGAAAGGTGATATAGATATTGATTATGTTTCCACGGATTTACAACTAGCCGATATTTTCACTAAACCTCTTGATTTTGCTAGATTTTCGTTTATTTGTGGAGAACTTAATGTTTGTATTATTGAATAGACATGTTTTTCATAACCCTTTTTTGATGTATGACAAAAAGGGGGAGAATAAGTTTACATGACAAAAATAAGTTCATTTGGTCTTGGTTCCATATGAATTTATATGCTTTAATTTTAAAGATTTGTTTTATGAGTTTTATGTTTATGTATGTATGAGTTTTTGAATTCATGTGTTTTGAGAATTCTTGTGTTTTAGTTGTTTGGTATTTTTGGTATCAAGAGCAATTTTTGTGTTTTATATTAGTTTCAATAATTGGTGCATCATTTCAATTATTGGTATCTAGAGCATATTCTTGTGTTTTATGTATAGCATAATTTGAGGGGGAGTTTTCTCCTCCCTATATTTTTGTCAATAGCCTATTTGTTTTGTCATCATCAAAAAGGGGGAGATTGTTGGCCCAAGAGGTTACACTCTCAAATTGTTTTGTGTTTTGATGATGACAAACCAAATTAGAGCTATTTGGTACTAATAAGTTTGTTAAGATAAGTTTCAGGTTTGTACCATGTTTAGAGACCATTCGCTTAGCTATTGCAAGAACTTCTAAGTTCCACCAAGCAAGGAAGGCAAATTGCACATCAAGGAAGGATCATAGAAGAGAAGGCACTAGTAAGGCATTGGATGGCTCAAAGACTTGAAGATAGCTCAAGAAGTCTTCATGTAATTTGTTTTTCAGTTTATAGTATGTTAAAGAATAGTGGATAGGTTTGAAGCTCTATCACACACGTTTTTGCGCACATGCTCATTCCAAAATAATTTCTTATAAATTATACAAAAATATTTTGTATACAAGTTTTTGCCTACAAATACATCTTTATGGTTAATTCTATTCCCTGTTCAAAAGCATTTTTGTTAAAATCAAAATCCTCTTTATTTTCTTGTCCAAAAATGATTTTTGACCTGATCCGGTCGACCGGGACAGTCGACCGAGTCTGTGTCAGTCTGGTCCGGTCGACCGGACCAGTCGACCGCAGTTCTGGCAGAGGCACGTATCAGTGTGCATGTCTGCAAGTCGACCGGGGCGGTCGACCGAGATATTGTTTTTGCTCACAGGTTTTCTCAGTCGACCGGGTCGGTCGACCGCTGGCCTATAACGGTCAAATTTTTGATCTACCGGTCGACCGGCCCAGTCGACCGATGTGTCCGTTGAACAGTAACGGGCAGATTTTAAGTGAGTTGTTTATTTTTGTCTTTTGTGTTTAAAAATTCGTTTAAGGATATATTTTGATCTAATTACCTCCTAAACATCAGTAATTATATTTTATCCTTAAACCCTAGCCCTCTCCTATAAATAGGGGTGTTTGGGGAGAGATTTGTTACAACAATTTTTGCTAGAAAATTCAAAAGTTTAAGGCTTTCAAAAGAGACTTGTTTCTTGGTTTTTGTGCTGAATTTCTCACTGATTTTCTGAAGGGTTTTCAAATACTCTCTGATTTAATTTTCTTTCTTCACTTACAACAAGAGCTTCATTCCTACTCAATATTCTCTAAGGACCTTTGTAAGGGAAGAGATATTTGAAAGAGAGAGTTTGTGGTCTTTTGACTACCAAGGAAATTACTTGTTCTTGAGATTGTAGGAGTTGGGTACTCCATTGTATTTGAGATCTTTGTGATAGTAGAAGTGGTCGGAATCCTTCTGGGGAAGGCGGGGAGTAGAGCTGGGTGCTCGAACCTCGATAACATATCCTTGTGTTTGCGATTGGTTTACATTCTTGCAATTCTTACTCTACTTTGCTTGCACTTATTACTTGCTCATCATATTCATTGTCATACTTACTTGCTTGCATTCATCTTGTGATTCTTGATTGTAATTGTTGTAGCTTTAAATTTTTATTTGCCCTTTGATTAGCATTGTCACCTATTCACCCCCCCCCCCCCTCTAGGTGACTTTTCAACAAAATGGGCATTTGAAAAAGGTACTTCAAAAGTTCAACATCAATGAGACGCAAAGTCTGTAAATATACTATTGGCCCCTTATTTCAAGTGAAAAGCTACTATGTCTCCTACTACTGTTGAAGAGCATGAGTATACGTCTCACGTACCTATGTAGCGCATTTGATAGTTTGATATATGCAATGAGGTGTACAAAGTCTGATTTGTCACAGGTTGTCTCGATGGTTAGCAGATATATGCACGATCCCGACAGGGATCATTGAGAAACAGTGAAGTGGATTCTGCGGTACATCAAAGGTATCATAAATGTTATTTTAGTGTTCGAGAAGGATACTGTGGGTAAGCAAGAGCATTGGATATGACGATTTTGATTATGTGAGAGACCTTGACAAGTATCGATTCACGACAGGATAAGCATTCACATTACCCTAAAACAAGGAGGTTTTGTTTCTCACTCGTGATTCTGAGACAAAACATGACAAACACTGATTGATGCCGTGCGGCAATGACTTCCAGAAACGCATCAACTCAACATCCGTATGGCATGTGGAAATTGTTGGGATGTCCGCCGTCCTCCCACTCCTTTTCTTTTTAAAATTCAGCCGTCCCACCAGCAATTCTAGCGCCCAAATATTTTGTTTATTTTCTCAAATTAATTTACTCATTAATAATAAGAATAATTTTGTGCCCTTTTTGTCTTTGCATTGAGAGATGCTCTTGTTGTCTTCACTCTCTCCTCTTCAATTGTATAAAGGAGAGGAGAGATCCCTTACTCTGGCCACTTCAAACTGCAACTGTTCTCTTCCTTCTCTGCTCAAAATCTTGTCAAGTTTTAAGCCATGGCGAGCAGCTCGGAGTCGCTGGTAGTTATCAAGAAGTAAGCTTTTCATCTCCTACCATGCTAATATTTTTTTTTTCTTTCCAAGATTAATTAGTGCTTTGGGTTGAGATTTCTGTTCTCTCTTGTACATTTAAGTTCTAAATGAAGGGCCCTGTTTTGCTTCGGAGCTGTTTGTTTGCACTGAAAGTGCGTGAAAATTTGATTTTTTTTTTTGCTGACACTTCGGTTTCATGAACTTTTTGTCACATTCATTTTGTTTATTTTCTGTGAAATTGAGGAGGAAAAGTGTGAGTCAAACATAAACTTTGTTGAAAAAATTTGCAAAATTTGCTTCGTAACGCGAGGATCAGTTTCTTCATGACTGTTTTGTTACTAGGTCGTCTAATTACACCTTGCATAAATTTTGACTCGGTCAACCTCTTAAATTTTATAGCGTTATAATTAAGTGGCTAGCATGTCCTTTTTGAGCTAACTGATAGTTGGTAGGTTATTGAAAATATCCATAAACTTTCAAAATACATAGTAATTGTTTAATATTTTTCATGAGAAATGTTGATTCGACCATTGCAAACGGTCAAATCTAATAGTACCTGCTTCTCTCAAGGGTAGTTTGCCTTTGTCGCGAATCAAGGAGATCTTTCGAGTGTGAAGCAGCAGTATAAACTGTATGAACTCTTACTGAATGTTAATCTACAGGCTAGAGGGCAAAGTTGCTCTCATCACAGGCGGTGCCAGCGGCATAGGTGAGTGCACGGCGAGGCTCTTCCATCAGCACGGAGCAAAAGTAGTCATCGCCGACGTCCAAGATGAGCTCGGAATCTCAGTCTGCAGCGACCTCGGCCCCGCTGCCGCCTTCATCCACTGCGACGTCACCGATGAAGATGATGTTAGCAAAGCCGTCGACCATGCAGTTGACAAGTTTGGGCAGCTCGACATCATGTTCAACAATGCCGGTACAGTACTGAATACGAGCTGACAGATACTAAATAGTCCACTTTGTAAATCACATTCGTCCATTTAAGCGACTGAAAATTCATTTCCAAATAACTATCACTCTATACTCGTGAATTATTTTCATTCTCACTTTTCACTCAAATTGGTCAGCTCGGTGTTTTTGCAGGTATCACCGGTCCGGCCATAACGAGCACGGTCGACTACCCGAAAGCGGACTTCGAGCGAGTCATCGGCATCAACCTCGTAGGCGCGTTCCTCGGCACCAAGCACGCGGCCCGTGTCATGATCCCGGCACGCAGAGGCTGCATCCTCGCCACATCCAGCACCGCGTCCGTCAGCAGCGGCGTGGCCTCCCACGCCTACACTTGCTCGAAGCACGGGATCGTCGGGCTGACCAAGAACGCTGCGTTCGAGCTCGGCAGGTACGGGATCCGAGTCAACTGCGTCTCGCCCGGCGGGCTCGCCACCCCCATGGCCACGGGCTATGTCGGCATGACCGACGAGCAGTTCGAGACGGCGATGGCGGCGGTGTCGAATCTCAGGGGAGTGATTCTCAAGAAGGAGGACGTGGCCAATGCGTTGCTGTTCTTGGCTAGCGATGATTCGAGGTTTGTGAGCGGGCAGAATCTTGCGATTGATGGGGCTTATTCGGTCGGTAATGCCGCGATTGATGTCTTCAAGGAGGCGAGTGCTTGATTTTATGACCGGAGAGAATTTGCTTCCCATGATGTTTCTTCCTTCAATTTCTCTGCCTCTTTCTTACCATCTTACTCTAATTTCTGCAGCAACTTTTGTTCACAAAAAACACAAACATAAAAACTTTATCCCTTTCCGTTTCAGTATTTCTTTGAAGTTAATCAGCGGGGGAAAAACCCCAGGGTTCTATTAATAAGTAGTTAATAACACTCTGTCAGTGTCTTACTCCAAACTTGTTTGATTTTCTTGAACCCAAGCCCGGCTCATTTATATATTGAGCTTGGATTTCTGAGCCCGAGCCTATTTTTTAAACTAAACGGGTCGGACTTGGACTATTATTGGACCCATGTTCTTGCATAAATAAGTAATAAACTATAGCACAAATTTCTGCTATTTAAAGTTAGTCAAGTGAAGAATAAAAAAACAAGTAAGTGCAAAAAATTTGATATTCACATATTATGAATAAATTACTAATTATGTTAACTAGTAAAACATGTTTACAATTTAATCAAGACTATGCTTTCTTTCATTTTCATAACAATTAAGAAAGATTATACTTCTCCAATAATATGGCCGCAAAAAAATTCAATATGTTATGAAATTTGTTTTAATGTTATATTAGTAATGTAATTGTAGTGGTAAAAAATGTGATGATCTCTTAGATTGGGACATCTGGCAGATGATAGCGGTTCATGAGACCACTGGATTACTGCTCGGCCAATAGATACTGCCTGTCCACCTGGCATCCTGGTTGGTTACAGTTGATGCGCAGGTGGGGGCTATAGAAGTGTAATGTTAAACTTAACAGTAATTTGTCAGAGGTGTGATATTAACTTGACAAAAATTGGCTCGTGATGGGAGCAATTTGGGGACCTGTCGTTCTACTGATGAGAATTGACAAGTAGAATTTGAAATGTCAGAAGTGTAATTTTAACTTGACAGTGATTGATTTGCGATATAAGCAATTTTGAAGACTTATCATTCTATTGATGAGAATTGACAAGTGAAGTTGAAAGTGTCAGAGGTATAGTGTTAACTTGACAAATTGGAATACTTGCTACTTCATATAGAGTTGGGACAAGTAATGTCTGTACTTACTAGGGAGTACTGAGATTTTTCATTGCTAGAGGTATAATGTTAATGTAGCAATGACTGTATTTCGTGGACCTACCATTCTGTATATGAGAATTGGTAAAGGATTTTGGAGGAGAGAGTGGGACCAAGTCCACTTAGGATTTTTAGCAAACCCTCAGCTATCAATGGATTTGGTGTGCCTTTACCAACTACCGTTTGAATTGGGCTAGCCATGCTATTCCCCTTAGCATGATGAGTTATCGAAGAGTTATTTAGGCTTAGAAGCCAACATTTTCCTCTGTCCTTAGCCATCGAAGGCATCTGATGTTAATAAAGAGAGCAATACTAAAACCCAAGTTTCGCCTTTTGTTTCTTTCTCAATATTTACATCATACATCATGGTACAGTCAGTGCCCGATTAGCTTGCCACCGATCCATCGTGATGTGACCTAGTAAAGGAAAGAAACTTTTCTTGGATCTAGAGTTTTGATCAGAGGTGCAATATTAACTTGATCAAAGGAAAAGTACTATTTAAGGAAAGTACTTCTTCAGGAATCTGCCGTTGATCGGCATCATGAGTGTATCACCGTTTGAAGTTATGAGGCGATATGCTCCATTTGAGTAGACTAACTCTACCACAAATGGTCCTTCCCATTTGGGCTGGAATTTTTCTTTTGTCTTATGTGTCATCACCATAGGTCTTCTAACGGCTAAGACAAGGTCACCTTTCTTGAAAGTTCGCGCCTTAACTTTCTTGTTGAAGGCTCTGGTAATCCGGGCTTGGTAGAGCTCGATTTGTTGTTGGGCCTGCAGACGTTTATCATCTAAGGCTTCCAGTTCTTGGAGTCGCAGTCGATGCTTCTCCTCCTTTGTCATCTCTGCTATCAAGGCGATGCGTAGAGATGGAATTTGGATTTCTAGTGAAAGCATGGCTTCACATCCATATACCAAAGAAAATGGTGTAGTTTTAGTTGGGGTTCGAACAGTTGTGCAATAGGCCCCATAAGCATTCACCTAACTTGTCGTCCCAGTCACACTGACTTTTCGAGACGAATTTCTTGAGAAGCTTGCCAATAGACTTGTTGAAAGCTTCTGAGAGACCATCAGCGGTGGGGTAATATGCCGTTGAGGACACACTCTGGATTCTGAACTTAGTGCAGAACCTCTGGAAAGCCTGACTGACGAACTGGGGTCCATTATCATGGACGATTCGCTGAGGTACACCAAAACGGTAGATGACGTGATGTTTAACGAATTTGATCACATCAGATGACTTTACCTCCTTCAAAGGAATAGCTTCAGCCCATTTAGAGAAGTAATCAGTTATGGCTAAAATGAACCGATGTCCTTTTGATGATGGTGGGCTGATAGGGCCAACTACGTCCATGCCCCACATCTCAAATGGCCAGGTAGAAGTTATAGAGTGGAGGTATCCTGGTGCTTGATGGATAAAATCACCATGCACTTGGCAGGCGTGACATTTTTTGGCATAAGTGATGGCGTCAGTGATCATCTTAGGCCAATAATATCCCAACCTTTGGAGTCGATCCCCAAGTTTTGGGCCAGGTTGATGGGCTCCACACATGCCGTCATGGGCTTCTTTCAATACATCTTGTGCCTCTTTTTGTGATAGGCAGCGAAGAAAGATCCCGTCATGCGATCGACGATACATTATTCGCGTGATCACATTATAGTAGAATTTGGGGGCTTTCCTTCTAATGGCAGCCGCTTCTTTGGTATCATCAGGCAGGATGTCGTACAAGACATAATCAATGTAAGGAAATCGCCAGTCTCTAGTGTAACACCCCAATTTTTTTTTTATCCCGAATTTATATTCAAAATCCTTGATCTAAAGAGATTATACAGTTTATCAGCGTCAATTATTGAATTAGTTGTAATTATTGGGGGGAAATTGAAGGTGAAATATTGTCGCATAATTAGTAATACAAGGATATAAATATTAATTCTATGTATACATGAATGTTGTGTATAGGTATATGTGTATAATGGTATTTCATGAGAAAACACAACCAATGGTGGGGATGAGATCTTGGAATTGGATAAGTGAGGTGGAGGGTGAGGATAGTATTGAAATTGAGAAAGGGGTGATGTGGCAACCATGTAGGACTTTAGGTTTTATAAATATAATAAAATAAATAGTAAATGGGAAGAGATGAGATCCATCTCTTCATTTTTCTCTCTCCTGAATGAATCGGCAGCCTCCCCCAAATCTGACTCTCCCCCTCTCTCTCTCTCTCCCTCTCCCTCTCTCCCTCTCGGCAGTGATGGGCGGCGCACCAGCGCAGCGGCGCGCGCGGCGCGAAGGCCGCGCCCGAGGCGCGCAGGCCGCGCGCGAGGGCGGCGGCCGGCCGCGATCTCCGGCGGCGTGGCCGGGGGGGGGGGGAGGTGCCGAGGTGTTCCAACAGCCCTCTCGCTTCTTCTTCTCCTCCTTGTTCATTCCCCTTTGGTTGTGGCCAGCGACAAGTACGGGTAACCCTAGGTTTCGGGCGACGGCCTGAAACAATTTGTGAGTGAGATTCTTCTCTCCAAATCCTTAAATTTTGTTGCTGAAAATCGTGTGGAGTCTATCAAGCTTAGTTAATTTACATGACCACTTCTTAGTTGAAATTTTTATCAAACATTGATATGGACGCACCCTCTTTGGAACCCTAGAATTAATAAGGTGTTGTGAATATGACTTGTTCAAGCTATCCTTGCTATTTTGTTGCGGTTCATTGTGTCACTCTCAAGGTATCTTCATATGAGAGTGTTAGGTTTTGTTTGAGGCGTAATGCAACTTAATGTAATGGGAAGTGACGGTATAAGTTGTATGGTAAATCTAATTGAGGGTTGACAATTATGAACCAATAGCTACATAAATTTCACCTAATAAAGTCAATGGTTAAGGTTGTTGATTGTCATGAAAAATGCGAATTTGCATTAATAGCAAGGAATCCGTAATCCAAGTATGTGGCAACTTAATTTGTGGTAAATGGTTCGTTTGAAATAATATAATTAATCTGATAGAAATTAATGTGAGCTATGTGGTAGAAATTTATTATTAGTGCCATGATACTCCCATTGCATAATAACTTTATCTTGAAGTACAACGTTCATGTTTCTATAGATATTAGTCGAAGAGAAAGCGTTATGCTTGGTACAAGTTGTTAGCACTTAGAAAGGTTCGTGTTACATGCATGGTCGCGGGCAAGTAAGATAAGAGGAAAAACATCTTGTATAAATAAACAAATTATCTGAGACAATAGAGTTGGAGTTGAATGTTCCTAAGGAATTTGTTTCGAATTGTATTCGAAGATCGATTAGACCTTTATGGCCTTTGTAGAGTCTGAGGTTGGGGTCAAGTTGAGAGTTAAAAATTTGAAGCTCAGATTGAAGTCGTGATATGAACAAGGAGGAGTGCCAAAGTATATTCTCGTTAACGTGTTGCTACAAATTTCGAGTTGAAACTTTTCTTCTAGGTAAATATTGTCACTCCTCTAATTGATGTTGTGGTATCGAGGAAAGTTTGACATCATGACAATGATATGTATACCTTGGATGAGAGAAATTCCAACTTATATGTTATGGAAACACAAAGGTAGTTTAAAGATAGCTAATATTATGCACCCACGTAGGATTAAATGAAGACCCGAATAAGATTGTGTCTTAGATAATGTGTAAAAATTTTTATTTCATAATAAATTTCTTTGTAGAAAATTCTAGTAGGCGAAAGTTTCCTTGAAAAATTGAGGCTCATAGTTATAAGCCATAACAGAAAAATTGAGGGATAAGAGTTAAGTCATCATAATTAATCTAGTAGATGAGAAAAGTTTTGTTGAACAAACTTCTCATGAATAAGATACATGCAATTTCAGCAGGTCGTTGGGCTTTATTCACAAAGTAGTTTCTTATTATGTTCTTGAGTTTTATAGACTGTGAAAAGAAAATTTTGGAGAATGCCATATTTTGGAAGCTGTAAAGTATAGTGACATGGGAGGGAACTAGAGCACCATAATATACTCAAGTTCGTGAAAGGACATGAATTGTTGAACTAAAATCCAATTTGGTGTATTAGTGTCAATTTGCACTTGTTGAAGGTATCATGTATCTTGTTTTTAATCCAATTATATACCAAAAATAAAGTGATAACGAACTCAAATCAAGACTCTTAGTATTAATCTTATTTTCCCCCTTTAGAGAAGGAAGGTTATATGGTCGGCATCCTAATATCATCATATCGTCCCCTATCAGACCGTTCTCAACAGTGGACATCTCATGTGTAGATTGCTTTCGTACACTCTAGTATGATCTTTAAATTTTTGATCACCATTGTTATCATTTTCTGCCGCTTTTCTGTTATAGTAACTCAAGCTGTCTTGTGAAATGTGAGCGGATGGATTGAAAAGAAAGACGTACTCTTTCTATAATATTTCTTCATAAATTTCTGGATGTCCTCCTTTTAGACTTCTGAAAAAAAAAATAATAATAATAATAAGAAGAAGGGAGCTGAATAAATTGTCTACTTGAGGGTATAGTAGAAATTGTGACTCGGCATCATATTAGAAAGAAGTCATGGACACATATACATCCGTCACAGCTTATGAATCCTGTTACAGTCATTAGAAAGCGAGAAGTTGAGAATTTATGCATGCTCATCAAAGTCAAGCTTGTTATTTATTAGGACGCTGTAGATTGAAAATCTATGGTTATCAAATTTTTAATACTTGTTTGTGCTATGATAGTTAGGTGATCCTGGCTATTACTGGGAGTTGAATAAACATATGGATTATATAGAGTTGGGATGTCTGGAACTCTCAGTTAGACCTGTGAACCATATCTTAATTTTATTATTTATACCTTTGTGCGCGCGCATGTGCGTGTGATGGGTATTTACGAATTTCATTACATCTCGAACTTGTGATATAAGACACACATTCGTATATCTCAAAACTCGATTGGAAGCTACGTAATGCCAGACCAGATTTTTGAATACCAATAGCAATCATTATAACCTGTTAATTGGGCATGTGATGAAAGGAGAAACATGACTAACTATAAGACCAAATCATATGAGTATATAATGAGTGGCGGGGAGGTTAACAATTGTTTATGTGTGGTTGGATGATCAATATAAGTATTGGGGGTCTAACGTTAGGATACGTGTGTACACCGAAAATTAATATGAATGTGATCATCTGTAATATTTAGATTATATATATACATCAAATGATTAAAAAGTTTGAGTATTGATAATGCGAATGAGAACTCGACCTATGCAAATAAGGCGAGTAGATCACTGTAATGTTAACCTTTACTTGTACACTTATACTCTCATATCGAGAACCACAAACATCCTTTGAAGGAAGAATTGATGAACTGAGAAGTAAACTATAGTAATTGGTTGACTTATCGTATTGTGATAAATTAATTATTACTCAAGTGCGTATATGCACATTTATGCCTATTGCATTGTGTTACGGAGGAAGGGACCCGTACTGCACGGGCGGAGTGCGAAGACGGTGCTATATGCTTTTATATATGTACACATTGTGTTACGGAGGAAGGGACCCGTATTGTACGGGCGGAGTGCGAAGACGGTGCTATATATGTACATTTATCGGGAGGAAGGGACCCGTATGGCACGGGCGGAGTGCGAAGACGGTGCTATATATCATTTGGGAGGAAGGGACCTGTATGGCACAGGCGGAGTGCGAAGACGGTGCTATGATATCCATATAATTACATCCTTACCAATCATTGAGAATGAATGGCTATGTGTGATACAAAGGTGTGTGTTTGTGTGCGTGACCCTCGGGGTATGTTGGATGTATTATTGTATGTAACAATGAAAACATCAGAATATAATTCTAGCTGATTGAAATGAATACCATGTATTGGGTAAAAGTGTACATATGACTCTATGCATCACTTGAAGTGTGGTGCGATATTACATTACGAGAAGTATGACATGATTATATGTTATATAAGTATGACTTGTGATGTAAGTGTTATTGAATGCATAAACCAGGTTTATGGCATAACTCTGGTGGTTGGTGTATTATAGCATGGAATACAAGACACGTGAGTAATGCACACCATGTACACATAAGATGAGAGAGTCGTTTATGTAACTCTTAGACCTTATTACATATAAAGATGAAAATCCAAGAAAAAAATTGGGGAATACGATCATAAGAGTCTGACCGTCCCCAGAAATTTTAGAGGCTGAGGCCTTGATTATTAAACTATCGGATGCCTTCGATTCTTGCCTTCTTACTGTTCAGATTTCTTTTGTTACATGAATATTCTTACTCTCTTTGAGATATTATCATTTCTTGATTTATTTCCTACCTCACTCACTGAGCTGTCGAGCTCACCCTCCCACAGACTGATATATTGCAGGTTGCTTGGAGGAAGAGGTCAGGGCTATGCTGCGCAGGGTTCGTTCTGAATCAATGCAACCCTGTATCTCGGAACATTTGAGTTTGTGGATGATACATGTGGGTCTTGGGTTAGATTATTCATCTTGTACATATACATATATGGAGAACCTTGTAGTAGTTTCATTTCAAGTTGACATTTGAGGTATCTTTTATTGGGTTGTAGTAATAAGAAGTGTATTATCAATGTAATGCCCATGAGAAGTTGAAAGTTATGAACTTTGAATGCCTATGGATGCCGAGAAAGAAACTCTAGAGTTTATGTTATTATGTTTCTATTTAAGTAGGCGATGTCAAGCCGAAATACTTTCATGATTGTGTGGACAATTTTGAATTCAGTTATATGGTTGGAATGAGAATAAGTAGGCTGATGTTAGCCGAAATTATCATATCTGTATTGGATATTATATCCGGCCAGTAATTACAAAGGAGGTGCTGCTGAAATTTTTAAGAATTAAGGAAATGATTTGATTAATCGGTTTTATTAAGTGGATGTTATGTAAATTGAGGATTTGTTAAACTGGGACCGTTACAGTTGGTATCAGAGCACATGATATAGAAAGAGGATAGACTTAGAATGAATAGTAGAAGAGGATTGGATTGATGGGGCTGATTTTTTGTTATAATTGATATGCATGTTTATGCCTTGTATGTATGTGAAAACATTGTTTGATATGGTTGGCTTAAGGGGGGGTAAGGGTTCTTACGTGTATGACTAATCCTGAAGCGTGGGATATTTGGTCACTGCCTTATGTTCGGATTATGGTACCCACATGCCATAATTCGGATGTGTTCGGCTGAGGGTGTGGGCCCTCAGTACGAGCTGCTAGTGGTATGGGACACTGGAGTAAGGAAATGATTAAAATATCAAGCGAGTTAAGATTAAGTCGGATCGTAAGAATATAGTATAGGAAATTGTTCATGAGATACTAAGTTCTCGAGAAAAAGGGTCGAAAGGGGTATTTTATGGAAGTAAGAATTTGGAGTATATAGGAGGAATGTGAAGTTTTTGTACTTATCTGGTTCAGGCATGCTAAGTTTCGAGGACGAAACTTTTGTAAGGGGGGTAGAACTGTAACACCCCAATTTTTTTTTATCCCGAATTTATATTCAAAATCCTTGATCTAAAGAGATTATACAGTTTATCAGCGTCAATTATTGAATTAGTTGTAATTATTGGGGGAAATTGAAGGTGAAATATTGTTGCATAATTATTAATACAAGGATATAAATATTAATTCTATGTATACATGAATGTTGTGTATAGGTATATGTGTATAATGGTATTTCATGAGAAAACACAACCAATGGTGGGGATGAGATCTTGGAATTGGATAAGTGAGGTGGAGGGTGAGGATAGTATTGAAATTGAGAAAGGGGGTGATGTGGCAACCATGTAGGACTTTAGGTTTTATAAATATAATAAAATAAATAGTAAATGGGAAGAGATGAGATCCATCTCTTCATTTTTCTCTCTCCTGAATGAATCGGCAGCCTCCCCCAAATCTGACTCTCCCTCTCTCTCTCTCTCTCCCCCTCTCCCTCTCTCCCTCTCGGCAGTGATGGGCGGCGCACCAGCGCAGCGGCGCGCGGGGCAGCGCGCAGGCCGCGAGCGAGGGCGGCAGGGCGGCGGCCGGCCGCGATCTCCGGCGGCGTGGCGGGGGGGGGGGGGAGAGGTGCCGAGGTGTTCCAACAGCCCTCTCGCTTCTTCTTCTCCTCCTTGTTCATTCCCCTTTGGTTGTGGCCAGCGACAAGTACGGGTAACCCTAGGTTTCGGGCGACGGCCTGAAACAATTTGTGAGTGAGATTCTTCTCTCCAAATCCTTAAAATTTTGTTGCTGAAAATCGTGTGGAGTCTATCAAGCTTAGTTAATTTACATGACCACTTCTTAGTTGAAATTTTTATCAAACATTGATATGGACGCACCCTCTTTGGAACCCTAGAATTAATATGGTGTTGTGAATATGACTTGTTCAAGCTATCCTTGCTATTTTGTTGCGGTTCGTTGTGTCACTCTCAAGGTATCTTCATATGAGAGTGTTAGGTTTTGTTTGAGGCGTAATGCAACTTAATGTAATGGGAAGTGACGGTATAAGTTGTATGGTAAATCTAATTGAGGGTTGACAATTATGAACCAATAGCTACATAAATTTCACCTAATAAAGTCAATGGTTAAGGTTGTTGATTGTCATGAAAAATGCGAATTTGCATTAATAGCAAGGAATCCGTAATCCAAGTATGTGGCAACTTAATTTGTGGTAAATGGTTCGTTTGAAATAATATAATTAATCTGATAGAAATTAATGTGAGCTATGTGGTAGAAATTTATTATTAGTGCCATGATACTCCCATTGCATAATAACTTTATCTTGAAGTACAACGTTCATGTTTCTATAGATATTAGTCGAAGAGAAAACGTTATGCTTGGTACAAGTTGTTAGCACTTAGAAAGGTTCGTGTTACATGCATGGTCGCGGGCAAGTAAGATAAGAGGAAAAACATCTTGTATAAATAAACAAATTATCTGAGTCAATAGAGTTGGAGTTGAATGTTCCTAAGGAATTTGTTTCAAATTGTATTAGAAGATCGATTAGACCTTTATGGCCTTTGTAGAGTCTGAGGTTGGGGTCAAGTTGAGAGTTAAAAATTTGAAGCTCAGATTGAAGTCGTGATATGAACAAGGAGGAGTGCCAAAGTATATTCTCGTTAACGTGTTACTACAAATTTCGAGTTGAAACTTTTCTTCTAGGTAAATATTGTCACTCCTCTAATTGATGTTGTGGTATCGAGAAAAGTTTGACATCATGACAATGATATGTATACCTTGGATGAGAGAAATTCCAACTTATATGTTATGGAAACACAAAGGTAGTTTAAAGATAGCTAATATTATGCACCCACGTAGGATTAAATGAAGACCCGAATAAGATTGTGTCTTAGATAATGTGTAAAATTTTTATTTCATAATAAATTTCTTTGTAGAAAATTCTAGTAGGCGAAAGTTTCCTTGAAAAATTGAGGCTCATAGTTATAAGCCATAACAGAAAAATTGAGGGATAAGAGTTAAGTCATCATAATTAATCTAGTAGATGAGAAAAGTTTTGTTGAACAAACTTCTCATGAATAAGATACATGCAATTTCAGCAGGTCGTTGGGCTTTATTTACAAAGTAGTTTCTTATTATGTTCTTGAGTTTTATAGACTGTGAAAAGAAAATTTTGGAGAATGCCATATTTTGAAAGCTGTAAAGTATAGTGACATGGGAGGGAACTAGAGCACCATAATATACTCAAGTTCGTGAAAGGACATGAATTGTTGAACTAAAATCCAATTTGGTGTATTAGTGTCAATTTGCACTTGTTGAAGGTATCATGTATCTTGTTTCTAATCCAATTATATACCAAAAATAAAGTGATAACGAACTCAAATCAAGACTCTTAGTATTAATCTTATTTTCCCCCTTTAGAGAAGGAAGGTTATATGGTCGGCATCCTAATATCATCATATCGTCCCCTATCAGACCGTTCTCAACAGTGGACATCTCATGTGTAGATTGCTTTCGTACACTCTAGTATGATCTTTAAATTTTTGATCACCACTGTTATCATTTTCTGCCGCTTTTCTATTATAGTAACTCAAGCTGTCTTGTGAAATGTGAGCGGATGGATTGAAAAGAAAGACGTACTCTTTCTATAATATTTCTTCATAAATTTCTGGATGTCCTCCTTTTAGACTTCTGAAAAAAAAAAAAGAAAAAAAAATAATAATAATAAGAAGGGAGCTGAATAAATTGTCTACTTGAGGGTATAGTAGAAATTGTGACTCGGCATCATATTAGAAAGAAGTCATGGACACATATACATCCGTCACAGCTTATGAATCCTGTTACAGTCATTAGAAAGCGAGAAGTTGAGAATTTATGCATGCTCATCAAAGTCAAGCTTGTTATTTATTAGGACGCTGTAGATTGAAAATCTATGGTTATCAAATTTTTAATACTTGTTTGTGCTATGATAGTTAGGTGATCCTGGCTATTACTGGGAGTTGAATAAACATATGGATTATATAGAGTTGGGATGTCTGGAACTCTCAGTTAGACCTGTGAACCATATCTTAATTTTATTATTTATACCTTTGTGCGCGCGCATGTGCGTGTGATGGGTATTTACGAATTTCATTACATCTCGAACTTGTGATATAAGACACACATTCGTATATCTCAAAACTCGATTGGAAGCTACGTAATGCCAGACCAGATTTTTGAATACCAATAGCAATCATTATAACCTGTTAATTGGGCATGTGATGAAAGGAGAAACATGACTAACTATAAGACCAAATCATATGAGTATATAATGAGTGGCGGGGAGGTTAACAATTGTTTATGTGTGGTTGGATGATCAATATAAGTATTGGGGGTCTAACGTTAGGATACGTGTGTACACCGAAAATTAATATGAATGTGATCATCTGTAATATTTAGATTATATATATACATCAAATGATTAAAAAGTTTGAGTATTGATAATGCGAATGAGAACTCGACCTATGTAAATAAGGCGAGTAGATCACTGTAATGTTAACCTTTACTTGTACACTTATACTCTCATATCGAGAACCACAAACATCCTTTGAAGGAAGAATTGATGAACTGAGAAGTAAACTATAGTAATTGGTTGACTTATCGTATTGTGATAAATTAATTATTACTCAAGTGCGTATATGCACATTTATGCCTATTGCATTGTGTTACGGAGGAAGGGACCCGTACTGCACGGGCGGAGTGCGAAGACGGTGCTATATGCTTTTATATATGTACACATTGTGTTACGGAGGAAGGGACCCGTATTGTACGGACGAAGTGCGAAGACGGTGCTATATATGTACATTTATCGGGAGGAAGGGACCCGTATGGCACGGGCGGAGTGCGAAGACGGTGCTATATATCATTTGGGAGGAAGGGACCTGTATGGCACAGGCGGAGTGCGAAGACGGTGCTATGATATCCATATAATTACATCCTTACCAATCATTGAGAATGAATGGCTATGTGTGATACAAAGGTGTGTGTTTGTGTGCGTGACCCTCGGGGTATGTTGGATGTATTATTGTATGTAACAATGAAAACATCAGAATATAATTCTAGCTGATTGAAATGAATACCATGTATTGGGTGAAAGTGTACATATGACTCTGTGCATCACTTGAAGTGTGGTGCGATATTACATTACGAGAAGTATGACATGATTATATGTTATATAAGTATGACTTGTGATGTAAGTGTTATTGAATGCATAAACTAGGTTTATGGCATAACTCTGGTGGTTGGTGTATTATAGCATGGAATACAAGACACGTGAGTAATGCACACCATGTACACATAAGATGAGAGAGTCGTTTATGTAACTCTTAGACCTTATTACATATAAAGATGAAAATCCAAGAAAGAAATTGGGGAATACGATCATAAGAGTCTGACCGTCCCCAGAAATTTTAGAGGCTGAGGCCTTGATTATTAAACTATCGGATGCCTTCGATTCTTGCCTTCTTACTGTTCAGATTTCTTTTGTTGCATGAATATTCTTACTCTCTTTGAGATATTATCATTTCTTGATTTATTTCCTACCTCACTCACTGAGCTGTCGAGCTCACCCTCCCACAGACTGATATATTGCAGGTTGCTTAGAGGAAGGGGTCAGGGCTATGCTGCGCAGGGTTCGTTCTGAATCAATGCAACCCTGTATCTCGGAACATTTGAGTTTGTGGATGATACATGTGGGTCTTGGGTTAGATTATTCATCTTGTACATATACATATATGGAGAACCTTGTAGTAGTTTCATTTCAAGTTGACATTTGAGGTATCTTTTATTGGGTTGTAGTAATAAGAAGTGTATTATCAATGTAATGCCCATGAGAAGTTGAAAGTTATGAACTTTGAATGCCTATGGATGCCGAGAAAGAAACTCTAGAGTTTATGTTATTATGTTTCTATTTAAGTAGGCGATGTCAAGCCGAAATACTTTCATGATTGTGTGGACAATTTTGAATTCAGTTATATGGTTGGAATGAGAATAAGTAGGCTGATGTTAGCCGAAATTATCATATCTGTATTGGATATTATATCCGGTCAGTAATTACAAAGAAGGTGCTGCTGAAATTTTTAAGAATTAAGGAAATGATTTGATTAATCGGTTTTATTAAGTGGATGTTATGTAAATTGAGGATTTGTTAAACTGGGACCGTTACATCTAGGCTCTGGGCCGGTTGACGACTCAAGAGATTCTTTGACTTGACAGTCTCCTGTCGGCTTCTGGTAATCCTCAGAAGCGGGTCTTGGGTAATACAGGTCGTGGCTGTGACAAGTATTTTCTCTATTACTCCAGCTGGAAGGGCTAATGAGGCAGCGAGAGATGTTAGTGTATCTGCATGCGCATTTTGCTGGCGGGGTACATGATCGATGTAAAAGTTTATGAACCTCCCAGCTATGTAGACAGTTGCGTTGTAAAAGGGTACTAGATCTTCATGTCTGACTTCGTACTCCCCGCGAACTTGATTGACAATAAGTTTAGATTCACCATATGCCTCGAGATTTTTAACGCTAATCTCATCGACGAGTTGCATTCCAATCAAAAGGGCATTGTACTCCGCTACATTATTGGAACAAGGCTCGGTTAATGAGACGGCTCGATGAATCACATAGTTCTGTGGGGAAACGTCTTCTAGAAGGTATCTTTGCCTATAAATACCCCTGTAGAGGTCCAGAACGGGAGGAGTTTTCATTTTTAGGAGTAGTTTCTGATTTTAGGAGAAGTTTAGTGTAGTGTAGGTAGGTGTTCTTCATTTATTTTCTGTTGTATTTTCATTTCTTTTTAGATCTTGTAGTAGGGCTGAGAGATTCAGAGAGAGATAGAGAGGGATTGCTGTAATAGATGGTGACAATCTATGTAAAGGTGCCTCCTTTCTTCTCCAATGTAATCTTCTCCATCTTCTACATGATGCTTTGCTAACTTTTCTTCTTCTCATGGCAATCTAACTACTAACCACTAACCATCTAACCACTTACTTGATAATCCACATGAATCTAGTAGCCTCTACAAGGCCTTGTTCTTGCAAGAGCCATTGATGGCTCATGATGATGGGTTCTAACATCTAACTTGCTAACTTGCTAACCAAGCTAACTCTCTCTTATTTCATGCTTACTTTCAATGGTTTGATGATCTAATGTTTGTATTAGCTTGCTCTTGATGCAAGTTTGAATGTGAAGAACCATCTCAATTGCCATGCTTTATATCGTCTCTTGAAGCCAAGGATTAGTAATGGCCGAGGATCAAATGTGAGGCAACTATCACTAAGAGGTTAGCATGGTTAGTGGATCAATTAGTAGTTAGTAGCCATGAGTTTTTATTTTATCTTGCTTTAGAAACTATTTTCAAAGTATCTTTTCATTGTTGTTTTCACCGCTTCTTTGTTTGTCTTTGTTTTCATTTTCTTTACCACAAGCTTCATCTCCTTTCCTATTTGTTTTCCAAACCACTTCTCTTTTGTTTCTTTCGCCGTTTTCATCGTTCTCCTCACCTACCACATTCTGGATTTCCTTTTCTTTTCCTTTCTTTTCTCTTTCTAATTCTTTTAACAAAGAAGAACTGTTAACAAACAACGTGAATAAAAACTGTCAATGCTTCTATCGCCTCCCTTCCCTGTGGATTCGACCCGTTGAGCCAATACTATAACGGAAGTATCGAGGGTACATTAGCACACATACGAGCTTTACATTGATTTCACAAAACACACATTTTTGAGTGCTAGTTCCGCCCCGATCAACTACAATGAGGTATTCTCACCCGCTGTAAAGCACTCATCTATTCGAATATTATTGGCATTGGTGGCACAATACGAGTTGGAGCTTGATCAGCTCGATATGAAGACCGCCTTTCTTTATGACGATCTTAATGATGAGATCTTTACGTCTCAACCTACGGGGTTCAAAACTATAAAAAAAAGAGAATAAGGTGTGCAAGTTGAAAAAATCGCTTTTATGAGCTAAAACAATCGCCAAGATAGTGGTACAAACATTTCGACAGCTTCATAAGAGGCAAGAGATACCCACGAAGTTATTTTGATAAATGTGTTTACTACAACAAGCTACCGGGTGGACAATATATTTATTTACTGTTGTATGTAAATGATATGCTCATTTTTTTTCTAAGAGTAGATATGCTGTTGATAAATTAAAGAAATAATTGTCTTCTAAATTTGAGATGAATGATCTTAGTGAAGCGAAGAAGGTGCTAGGCATGGAGATTGAGAGAGACCGAAAAAGTGATAAGGTTTGCATGATACAAAATGGGCATTTGAAAAAGGTACTTCAAAAGTTTAACATCAATGAGACACAAAGTCTGTAAATATACCATTGGCCCCTCTTTTCAAGTGAAAAGCTACTATGTCTCCTATTACTGTTGAAGAGCATAAGTATACGTCTCACGTACCTATGTAGCGCATTTGATAGTTTGATATATGCAATAAGGTGTACAAAGCCTGATTTGTCACAAGTTGTCTCGATGGTTAGCAGATATATGCACGATCCCGACAGAGGTCATTGAGAGACAGTGAAGTGAATTCTGCGGTACATCAAAGGTATCATAAATATTGTTTTAGTGTTCGAGAAGGATACTGTGGGTAAGCAAGGGCATTGGATATGTCAATTTTAATTATGTGAGACACCTTGACAAGTATCGATTTACGACAGGATAAGCATTCACATTACCCTAAAACAAGGAGGTTTTGTTTCTCACTCGTGATTCTGAGACAAAACATGACAAGCACTGATTGATGCCGTGAGGCAATGACTTCCAGAAAGGCATCAACTCAACATCCGTATGGCATGTGCAAATTTGTTGGGATGTCCGCCGTCCTCCCACTTCTTATCTTTTTAAAATTCAGCCGTCCCACCAGCAATTCTAGTGCCCAAATATTTTGTTTATTTTCTCAAATTAATTTACTCATTAATAATAAGAATAATTTTGTACCCATTTTGTCTTTGCATTGAGAGATGCTATTGTTGTCTTCACTCTCTCCTCTTCAACTGTGGGCCAGTTTGGTTAAGGGTGGAAGTGAGGAAGTGAGGAAGTGAAGAAGTGGTAATAGTTCCCTTTGGAACTTAGAAATTGGTTAGTAAGTTTTCTGGTGTTTGGATGTTGTTGGGAAGTGTGGTTTGGAAAATGTTATGTCTTTTTCAGTGTTTGGATGGTAATGTGAAAGTGAAAGTGGAAAAGTTGACTACAAAGTTGACCGCAAAATAATATTAAATTAAAAATTAATTAAGAAAAATAAAAATTAGACTGTAATTAGAATGCAAGTGAGATTTACATGAGCAAAAAATTAACTGTTTTGTGCTACAACTTATTACAAATGAGATTTACATGACCACAAAATTAACTGTAGCACTCTGGAAGTGAGGAAAACGTTGTGTAAAGGAGAAAAGAGAGAAGGAAAAGAACTTTTTCCATTTTTCTTTTCCGGTGTTTGGATGAACAGCGGAAATGAGAAAAGACACTTCCCACTTCCTCACTTCCACCCAATTCCTTGAATCCAAACAGCCCCAGTGTAAAGGAGAGGAGAGATCCCTTACTCTGGCCGCTTCAAACTGCAACTGTTCTCTTCCTCCTCCTCAAAATCTTGTCAAGTTTTAAGCCATGGCAAGCAGCTCGGAGTCGCTGGTAGTTATCAAGAAGTAAGCTTTTCATCTCCTATCATGCTAATATTTTTTTTTTTCTTTCCAAGATTAATTAGTGCTGTGGGTTGAGATTTCTGCTCTCTCTTGTACATCTAAGTTCTAAATTAAGGCCATGTTTTGCTTCGGAGCTGTTTGTTCGCACTGAAAGTGAGTGAAAATTTGATTTTTTTTTTCTCCGACACTTTGTGGACTTTTTCTCATTTTCATTCTGTTTATTCTCTGTGAAGCTGAGAAGAAAAAGTATGTGAGTCAAATATAACCTTTGTTGAAAAAATTTGCAAAATTTGCTTCATAATGCGAGGATCAGTTTCTTCAAGACTGTTTTGTTACTAGGTCGTCTAATTACACCTTGCATAAATTTTTACTCGGTCAACCTCTTCAATTTTATAACGTTATAATTAAGTAGTTAGCATGTTCTTTTTGAGCTAACTGATAGTTGGTAGCTTATTGAAAATATCCATAAACTTTCAAAATACATAGTAATTGTTTGATATTTTTCATGAGAAATGTTGATTCGACCATTGCAAACGGTCAAATCTTATAGTACCTGCTTCTCTCAAAGGTAGTTTGCCTTTGCCGCGAATCAAGGAGATCTTTCGAGTGTGAAGCAGTAGTATAAACTATATGAACTCTTGTGTAGAGAGAGAGGAAATAGAGGAGATGAAAGAAGGTAACACAGAAATTGAAAGACAAAGGAGTAAGACGACGCATTGAAGTAGGCAAAGTTAGCTCGTCGACCGCACAGTCGACCGGTGGAGAAGGCCGGTCGACTGCCCAGTCGACCGGTGTGAACGGCGTGCACAGGGTTAGCCCGGTCGACTGCTCGGTCGACCGTGGCATAGAGCGGTCGACCGCCCGGTCGACTGACTGAAAGCAGGCTGCTCTCGGTTAGGGTTCGATCGACCGCCCGGTCGACCGTGGCATGGGTCGGTCGATCGACCGACAGACGCGTTTTTTCTTTTCTTTTGGGATTCGGATTACTTTTCTGATTGGGATCGAATTTAATCTGGGTTTCCTTAAATCCAGGGATTCTGTGGCTATGAATAAGGGCTAGAGCCCTCATGTATTGTATCCCTGAAAATCCCACTGAAATCTCCATTGGAAATTCCTTGAAGAAGGAATAAGTTGTAATTGATTGTTGAATCATTAAAATCTCTCCCCCTTGCCCCAGGACGTAGGCACGTTGCCGAACCTCGTTAAATACTGTGTTGATTGCTTTTCTCTATTGTTTCTCTGTTCTGATCGTGTTGGGTACATCTCCGGTTGCATCAGTCTCTCGCCTGGTTGGTGGGTTCCTCAGAGGGGTTGTTGTCCTGCGCGCAACAATTGGTATCAGAACATCCCAGGTTAGTCGTGGGATCGTGTATTGATTCAAAGGGCATCAGTTGCTGTTTGGCGGAGATCGTGTGGCGATCTCGAAGCGGCGTTGGGACTATTTGTGGGATCGTGTGTCGATCTCAAAACAGTATGTAGATTGCTCGAGGAATCAGTTTAGAGGAGTAAATTGCTTCGGAAACTCTTCGAGGATTTCGCGTGGAGGTAAAGATCCTATCTTTGTCTAGTTTATTTTATCTAACTTTATTTGTTTCCGCATTACTTTGAGGAATTAGTTGAGAAGATGGTTGGAGAAGGTACATCCATGAATCCACATTGTAGGCTGTCTAAAAATTACTAAAGACCAGTCGTCAAAAAGCAGAGTCCAAACTCCAGACGCAGGGCTAATCATAGCCATCACAAAAGCATCAAGACGCAAGGGTCAAAACCCGCGTCTCAGCATCACTGCAGCACCAAGGCGCGAGGGTCGAAACCCGCGTCTCAGCATCACTGCAGCACCAAGGCGCGAGGGTCGAAACCCGCGTCTCAGCATCACTACAGCACCAAGACGCGAGAGTCGAAACCCGCGTCTCAGCATCACTGCATCACCAAGGCGCAAGGGTCAAAACCCGCGTCTCAGTTATAACTGCCCTCGTTATTGGGTCAATGACTGCCCACATAATGAGGAAGTTAACCCCCATTATGGAGCGTTTTTAGGGGGCACGTTCACCCCTGAAACCTCTATAAATAGCCCCGTTTGCTATGGAGAAGGGGTCGGTTGATCAAATAATTCTTGGAGAAGAATTTCGCTTGTGAGCGGTAGAAACACCGAGACTTCCACCAAAAAGAAAGAGAGTTCAACTCTTCAAGTAACTTGCTGCGCACAAGTCAATCTTTGCCTACAATCTCTTTGAGATTCCTGGTCGACAGAAGCTATGTTACTCTGTCTGCCATCCAAAGAGAGGATTCCTAAGAGGTCCGGACGTTCACCCGGTCAACGGAAAACAAGATTCACTTTTCACCGTCACATCAAGAACCCAGCATTAAATAAAGGGGAGATTCAAAGTCTAAACATCTCCCCTCCCTTGTAGTCGGAGTGTTAATCCGCTGTAATTTTTCGTTTGATTCAAGGAAATTTTACACGAATTTCTCCCACCAAACAAGAGATGGCGACTCCGCTGGGGATTACTTTCTCTACTGACGAGCAAGTTGTGGCGCAAGGTGACGTCACCTGTATGAGAAAAACGATCGAATCACTTGTCGTAGAATTTGACCAGGCGAAGTATGAAGAGTTCCTCTCTTCTGAATCCAGGAGCCCAAAGGCGCGGGTTTACCGCAAAGTCTCTTCGGGGATTTGCTCTCAAGTCCGCTCTAAGATCCTCTCAGACGCGACTGGTGAGAAGGATGTCATGGCTAATCGCATCATGCGTAACGCCCGCGTCAACGTCTCCCAGGAGACCCGCGTGGTTAACATTCCTGATGTTCAGCCTGTTCATCCTCTTCCTCAGCGCCAGGTTACCGGGGGTTCCCTTCAACCCACACGACGTAATCAGAATGCCGAACGGCGACAGAGGCAGCGTGCGCGTCACTTACAAGTTGGGACAACTGTTTGTCCAACAAAGGTAGGACGCGAGGTTCAGACTCGCGTCTCTTCTGAACCATGTCGGACACGTGAAGTCCGCGTTTGGCAACCTAATGTGAGATTCACCAAGCTCGTGTTTCTGAAGCACCGCTTCCCAAAGAGAAATGTGGAGTTCGTGCTCTTTGTCAAAGACACGAGACGCGCGCCGCCTCTATACGCGGGACCCAGCAGCCCTGCGTTTCTCAAGCATCTTTGTCCAGATGCGATAATCGGCAACACGAGAGCCGCGTCTCTTCTCAGCAGAGACGCCAGACTCGCTTTCCGGAGCTGAGACCCAAGAGCTGCGTTCATGAGCCCCGCGTCTCGGAACCTTCGTCTCAGCTGTGTGAAGCAAGGAGAACTCTCGCAAGCTGAAAAGCCCTCGACAGTCCGAGGCTAATCTCTTCGATCCCCCTCTCACGGATCTAAGGGATTATTTGACAAGGAAGAGAAGTACTAGTCGGATCACTCCATCGTGTTGCTGCGAACGGCTTATCACAATGCTTTCTGAGTGTCGTTGCAGTTCACGTGCAAGCCAGCAGTCGAAATTTAGACAAATGACTCTAACTCCCCGATCAGCTAAAAGAAATCGCTCCCACAAGAGGAGGACTTTCTCTGACACTGGATACCCTGAACTCACTGCAAACATGACAAACAAGAATAGGGGAAAGCAACCTGTGGTCAGCTCCGACGAGTCTGACACAGAGCCGGAAGGAGTGTACCGACATACTCGCACTCGGACTGGGGTAATTCCCCCGATCAATTACAGTGCTCTGGCTCGGGGCATTGAAGTAAATGACTCGCATTCCGCTATTATAGAGTCACAGGCTTCGAACTCTTCCATAGAGAAGGAGACCTTTATATACATGACAAATACTCATGAGGAGACAGCCAGGTGCTTGGAGCAGCAAGCCCAGTTTCAGAAGGAACAATTCGAGATGATTCGTGCTCAATAAGAATCTATCGATTCCCTCAAGCAGATGCTGGCACAATTGCTTGAAGACAAGAGGAAGTCAACCGACAAAGCCTCCTTTAAAAAGTCTAAAGGCAAACGAAAAGAGGGAGAAAGCTCATCTTCTGTACATATTAAGGAGAAAGAGCAATCTACTTCTGGCTCGTCTAAATCCTCATCTCAGGAAAAAGACGACCGAGACCAGGGAAGGGTTCATTCTAAAAGAATGAATCAATTAGAGCAACGTCTTGAGGCCCTTACTAATCGGAAAGGCCTTCAAGAAGCAGGAGTGATCCGGCCATATTCGGTTGAGTGGGACCTTGTTCCATACCCTCCCAAGTTCAAAGCTCCGACCCTCCAAGCGTTTGACGGCAAGGGGTCACCGAACCAACATATCTACTACTTTAAGTCTCAGACAGGGAATGTGGTAGATAACGATGCCATCCTGACACGTTTGTTCATCGGCACCCTAAAAGGGCTCGCCTTTGAATGGTTCATGAAACTCCCGGAAGGCTCCATTAAAAATTGGGGCGATTTGGAGAAGCTCTTCCTGACACGCTTCTTTGAAGACGACTCAGAGATCACAATGCCTAATCTTTTGGCTACAAAGCAGCGAAAGGGGGAGTCCGTCATATCATTTGTAGAAAGATTTCGGAATGTAGCACTCCGATGTCCAAGCGGTATGACCCAGGTCACCCTGGTGGAAACATGCCGCCACAATCTACAAACTACACTCCTCGCCCAAATAGGAGTTGCTGAAAGCCGCACCTGAAAATAATTGATCCAGCAAGGTGAACAGGCTGAAGAAATTGTCGCCTGGGTTAGGGCAGAAGAAAACAAACCAAGACCCGGAAGGTCGATGATTGGTAGTGAAAAATGCATAATTGTCATCATATTTACCATCACATTTTCATATTTATTCATATAATTCTGCACATTTACTAATATTTTGTTATTTAATGTGTGCAGGCCTTGAGTGTTGAATTAAATAATAAATAAAGCTTAAAAGAGCCCAAAAGCCCAGATCCAAGCCCATGTTTGAAGCCCAGGTGCAAAAGCGCAATTACAAGAAGTCAAAGTGCAAATTATGCAAGGGCTAAAGTTGCAATTATTAAAGATGAGGGAAGGATAGAATTCTACCCAACCCTAAACTCTTGCAGGATGAGCATAAGAGCCAAAGATAAGAAGGAAAGTCGTGATAAAAGATTTGGGATATTTGAGATCAAGGTAACTTGATTACTAAGTTATCTCGAAAAATCCAGAATAAAGAGCCAGGATGCAGCTTCCAGAAGCAGGCGCCCAAATGGATGGACCAGAAGAAGCCACGCGCCAAAGCGCGTGGCCAGATTCCACAGAAATACCGCAGATCTGCGGCAAAAGCCGCAATTCTGCGGCAGTTTGATCTCATCTGGCTACCAGATTTCGTGGGCTACTTTATCCGGGACTCTTCGCCCCTCTGCACCTATAAATACCCCCTGCAGTGCAACGTACAGAGCGTCCAGCGTCCAGCAAAGGGCCAAAAGTTAGGGTTTAGGTTTTTTCTTCTAGGTTAGATTTTATGTTCGTTTTTCTTTTGTAAAGTCTGTAACTGAGAGTGGAGGAAGCTTTCATGGAGGAAGGAGTCCATGCTTGTACTGATGGTGACAGTCGGTGTAAGTGTTATTTTTCCACCATTGTTTAATAATCGAATCAAGGTTTGTCTTTATTCTTTTATTATTTCATGTTCTTCAATTCTTGTTTTATTTTATTTTATTTTATTCTTGTTCAATCTTGTGTATCTCAGTATTCACTCTCTTTTATTTTTCTCTCTAATGCCTTGCGAACAATGAGACCCAATTGTATTGAAACTGCCTAGCCAATGAAGAATCCTTGATGGCTTATGGCGATGAACATCCTATACGCCATACTTGCAAGTCTTCCGAGAAAAGATAAATCATCGCACGGATCGAAGGTAAGCAGGCTGAAGAGGTTTGTACGTGTTATCTTCTTTTCTTTTCTTTCTTTAGATTAGATCCATATCTCCACATCTTCCTAAATTCTTTTCTACCACTTCATTGTAAATACCACTGCTAATAATAAAAAGATAAATTTTTAGAGTAAAACTTACAAACGCTTCCATCGCTAGTCCCTCCCTGAGGATCACGACCCGCATAGCCTTGCTATCGCGGATTAGTATTGAGCACCTCGCACACCTTTAATTCTCAGATCTAATATTCATATTTTGTGTGCAGGAAAACTCAGTCAACAGTCGACAAGGCGTGCGCCAGACGCATCACTCCAAACAAAAAGGAAGGATAACTTGGCGACAGAGACCAAATCCCCCGTCAAACCTCAACCAGTCAAGGGAAGTGGCTCTTCAAGTCAGCCGCGCGCCAGCAAGCAATATTCCTTCAAGGAAGAACATGTTGACTCGCTGTTCAAGTTACTTAATAAGAGCAACAGACTGAAGCTTCCTGAAGCTAGACGCCCTGAAGAAGTCGGTAAAACCGATAATCCCAACTACTGCCTGTATCATAGGATGCTGGGACACCCCACCAAGAGCTGTTATGTCTTCAAAGACATCCTTCAGGCTTTGATTGACGCAGAGGTATTAAATCTCCGTCCAGAGCAGAAAAAAGTGACGGCCAATATGACATCATTCCTCCAGTTTGGAAGACAACCTCCAACACCCTCTGGAGTAGTTTCCATCCCAAAAGGGGAGCTAAGAATGGTCAACATAGACCCTCACCATCAGCAAGAGAAGGGTCCTGTACCTGTTCCCACACCTCAGGGAGAAGTTATGTAGGTTCATCCCGACCTTGTGGATGGCCAGCAATGGACCACTGTTACCAGCAGGAGGTCCAAAGGCAAGGCAAAGGCTTCTTCCTGCAATGTGGTGTGTGTTTCTTCCCGCGAAGCAGAAACTGATGTTTCCTCACTGACTGATTCAGAAGAGGAAACAACAGTTCTCGCTGCAGAGCTCGACCAACATGTGGCGGAAACTCGTTTGGGCCAGTCATATTTAAAAAAGTATGACGAAATGGCGGCAACCCCTCCAAAACCCGCTACAGAGTCAGCCATGCCCTCCACAAAACAACCCGTGGAGAGACAGAAGGAGCTTCAGTTTTCCAAAGCTCTCTCAAAAGACATCGCGGAAGGATCCACAACACCTTACCGTTTTGACGTCCTGACTCAACTGGCCAACATCCTGGCCCGAATCACTCTTTACGAGCTCCGGAGGCTATCAAAGTCAACCAGAGAGGCTTTGAGAGAGGCTCTAGCTGACGCTGAGGTTTTCATGACCCAGGTGCCAGTTGGACAACAGGAGGAAGATGTAAAGGGTTGCCTCCACACCTCCCAAAATGCTCCCTGCATCACTTTCACGGCAAATGATATGCAGGTTAAAGGGAAACATGATCGACCCCTATACTTCACAGGGTACATCAGATCATCTGAAATAAGCCGCATTCAGGTAGATCCAGGGTCTTCATTGAGCATTATGCCTCGCCGAGTCATGCAACATTTAGGGGTCCCTACCCACCGGTTGAGCACCACTCAGACTACCATTTATGGGTTCAATGCCAATGGTACCCGTCCAATGGGGAAGATCAAGCTCAAATGCCAAATTGGGGACTTAAAGTCGGAAGTGACATGCTACGTGATCGATGCCGACACCTCATACAATTTGCTGCTGGGACGACCATGGATTCATCGTAATTCTATCATTCCCTCCACCCTCCACCAAGTCATGAAATATATTGACGAGAGCGAAAAGGTACGAACGTTGATTGCCGAAAGGCATCCGTTCAAGGAGTTGAGAACTATTTCACAGACTCTCTCCTGTATCAGGACTCTATGGAAACAAACGAAATTCCGCAACCAGAGGAGCCAGATTCTGGTAATGAAGCCGACACCGAGCTGAAAAAGAAGAGTGCATGTGGGAACTAGATCCACTTGTAACGAGCATTGATAAGCTCGATGTTGATAACACCGCCAATGATGTAGGCGGATGGTATATTAATGAAGAATTAGATTTGGCTTATTTCTCTATGTTCGCTTCTGAGTCAGTGCCGTCAGACACTAGTACTGAAGCAGGTGATGACTCCTGGTCGGCAATGGATGCTTTAACATCATTGCATGTACCAGTGAAATCATCCTTCGAAACGTACCAAGATGCCGGTGATGCGCAAGAATCAGTATTCATGGTTCCAGCAAGACGGAAAGGCCAAAAACCAATTCTTTTCGGACGAATTAAATCCGAACCGATGTCCCGTGAAGAATCTGAAAGCGAGAAAGAACCCCCTCAGTTCGGTCATTATGAGCCAAATGTACTCAGAATGATGGAAAGCATGGGGTATGATCTGACAAACAGTCCAGGGTTGAACTTCGGCAAAGGAAGGAGAACACTGCTTCGATCTTTTGTGCCAAAAGGGAAAACCCTTGATTATTATCATCGAACTCGCAGGGGGTTGGGCTATGTGTCAACTCCGATCCCCTCAGCCTCTGAGTCTGAAGAGTCATTATGCCATAATTACTCATCGGGCACGTCATCGTGAGAGTCAGATGTTAGTGTCGGCAACATCTTCAGAGAACTTTCAGTGAATATGGTTTCAACAAGCCACCTGGAAGATAGAGATGAAGAAATGATCCAATCTGATACAGATCCTTGGATTAAACACTTAAATGCTCTTTGGGATATTCGCTTTGAGCAGCGCGAGCCACCCATGGAGGATAAGGTTGCTCAGATTAATCTAGGAGATGAAGCTAATCCTAAGCCCATCTTTATAAGCGAAAGCCTATTGCCCTTCGAGAAAGAATATTTAATATCTCTTGTGCGAGAATATATAGATGTTTTCGCCTGGAATTACGAGGACATGCCTGGACTTGATCCTCGAGTGGCTATGCATCGCCTCAACATTAATTCGGACGTAAAGCTTGTCAAACAATAGCAGCGACGGTTCCGTTCAGAAGTAATGGAGGCAATTCAGTCAGAAGTCAAAAAACTTATAGACTCTGGCTTCATTAGGGAAGAACAACATCCAGATTGGGTAGCCAATATCGTTCCCGTTGCCAAAAAGAACGGAAAGATCCGGATCTGCATTGATTTTCGCGATCTAAACGAGGCATGTCCCAAAGACGAATTCCCACTTCCAATCACGGATGTCATGATCGACAATACGTGTGGATTCGAGCGAATATCCTTCATGGATGGATTCTCATGGTATAACTAAATCAAAATGTATCCTGATGATGAAAATATACCTCTTTCAGGACACCACTGGGGGTATACTGCTTCACCGTCATGCCCTTCAGACTAAAGAATGCGGGGGCGACATATCAGAGGGCCATGAACGCCATTTTCCACGAACACATGCGCAAAATGGTGGAATGCTATGTTGACGACATTGCAGTAAAAAGCCGCGCCAAAGGTGATCACATAGCTGATTTAAAGGCTCTCTTTGACATCATGCGGGCCCATCAGTTGAAGATGAACCCCACCAAATCATTCCTGGGGGTGGCCAGCGGCAAATTCCTAGGGTTTGTGGTAACTTCCACATGAATTCATTTGGACCTGGAAAAGATTCGCGCCATTCAGGATATGCAACCTCCACAGAATTTCAGAGAACTTAGGGGAATGCAAGGACGATTGGCATACATCCGAAGGTTCATCTCAAATCTCTCCGGAAGATGCCAACCCTTTACCAAATTAATGAAAAAGGGTGTCTCGTTCATTTGGGACAATGCTTGCCAATAAGCGTTTGAGGAAATCAAACAGTACCTCACACAACCACCAGTCCTTACAGCTCCGGTGTCCGAAAAACCTTTCCTGATATACGTCCGAGCAATGGATCATTCTTTAGGAGCTTTACTAGCCCAGAACAATGATCAAGGACGCGAACAAGCAATCTATTATTTGAGCAGAACCATGATCGGGGCCGAACACCGATACAACCCGATCGAGAAGGAATGTTTGGCATTGGTGTTCGCTGTTCAGAAAATGCGACACTATTTGGTAGGCCAAACTATAAACGTCATATCAAAGGTTAACCCCTTAAGGTTGCTCATGACAAAGCCACCATCGTTAAATGGCTGACTGGCAAAATGGGCCATACTGCTATCCCAATATTAAATGCATTTTTTACCACAAAAAGCCGTGAAGGGACAAGCGGTGGCGGATTTCCTGGCTGAGCATCCAGATCCGAGGGTAACCAAACTTTACGAGGATCTCTCAGACGAGGTCACTGAAGTCTGCCTGACCCAGATATCTTTTGAAACACAAGTGTGGCAACTTTTCTTTGACGGTGCATCGAGAACAGGCCCGAAAGGACATATCTAGCAGGAGTAGGGGTAGTGCTCGTCTCCCCACAGAACTATGTGATTCCTCGAGCCGTCTCATTAACCGAGCCTTGTTCCAACAATGTAGCGGAGTACAATGCCCTTTTGATTGGAATGCAACTCGCCGATGAGATTGGCATTAAAAATCTCGAGGCATATGGTGACTCTATACTTATCGTCAACCAAGTTCGTGGGGAGTACGAAGTCAGACATGAAGATCTAGTACCCTATTACAATGCAACTGTCCACATGGCCGGGAACTTCATAAACTTTTTCATCGACCATGTACCACGCAAGCAAAATGTGCATGCAGATGCACTGGCGTCTCTCGCTGCCTCTTTAGCCCTTCCAGCTGGAGTAGTAGAGAAAATACTGGTCCACAGTCATGACCTGTATTACCCAAGAATCGCTTCTGAAGATTACCAGAAGCCAACAGGAGATTGTCAAGTCAAAGAAGCTCTTGAGTCGTCAACCGGCCCAGAGCCTAGAGACTGGCGATTCTCTTACATTGATTATGTCTTATACGACATTCTGCCTGATGATACCAAAGAAGCGGCTGCCATTAGAAGGAAAGTCCCCAAATTCTACTATAATGCAATCACACGAACATTGTATCGTCGATTGCATGACGAGTTCTTGCTTCGCTGCCTATCACAAAAAGAGGCACAGAAGGTATTGAAAGAAGCCCATGACGACATGTGTGGAGCCCATCAACCTGGCCCAAAACTTGGGAATCGACTCCAAAGGTTGGGATATTGTTGGCCTAAGATGATCACTGACGCTATCACTTATGCCAAAAGATGTCACGCCTGCCAAGTGTATGGTGATTTTATCCATCAAGCACCAGGATACCTCCACTCTACAACTTCTACCTGGCCATTTGAGATGTGGGGCATGGACGTAGTTGGCCCTATCAGCCCACCATCATCAAAAGGACATCGATTCATTTTAGCCATAACCGATTACTTCTCTAAATGGGCTGAGGCCATTCCTTTGAAGGAGGTAAAATCATCTGATGTGATCAAATTCGTTAAATATCACGTCATCTACCGTTTTGGTGTACCTCAGCGAATCGTCCATGACAATGGACCCCAGTTCGTCAGTCAGGCTTTCCAGAGGTTTTGCACTAAGTTCAGAATCCAGAGTGTGTCCTCAACGGCATACTACCCCGCCGCTAATGGTCTCGCAGAAACTTTCAATAAGACCATTGGCAAGCTTCTCAAGAATTTCGTCTCGAAAAGTCAGCGTAACTGGGACGACAAGCTAGGTGAATGCTTATGGGCCTATCGCACAACTGTTCGAACCCCAACTAAAACTACGCCATTTTCTTTGGTATATGGGTGTGAAGCCGTGCTTCACTAGAAATCCAAATTCCATCTCTACGCGTCGCCTTGGCAGCAGAGATGACAAAGGAGGAGAAGCATCGACTGCGACTTCAAGAACTGGAAGCCTTAGATGATAAACGTCTACAGGCCCAACAATAGATCGAGCTCTACCAAGCCCAGATTAGCAGAGCCTTCAACAAGAAAGTTAAGGCGCGAACTTTCAAAAAAGGTGACCTTGTCTTAACCGTCAGAAGACCTATGGTGATGACACATAAGACAAAAGGAAAATTTCAGCCCAAATGGGAAGGACCGTTTGTAGTAGAGTCAGTCTACTCAAATGGAGCATATCGCCTCATAACTTCAAATGACGATACACTCATGATGCCGATCAATGGCAGATTCTTGAAGAAGTACTATCCTTAATAGTACTTTTCCTCTGATCAAGTTAATGTTACACCTCTAATCAAAGCTCCAGATCCAGGAAAAGTTTCTTTTCTTTACTAGGTCACATCATGACAGATCGGTGACAAGCTAATCGGGCACTGACTGCACCATGATGTATGATGTAAATATTGAGAAAGAAACAAAAGGTGAAACTTGGGTTTTAGTATTGCTCTCTTCATTAACGTCTGACGCCTCCGGCGGCTAAGGACAGAGGAAAATGTTGGCTTTTAAGACCAACATAAGTCTTCGACAACTCATCATGCTGCGGGGAATAGCATGGCTAGCCCAACTCAAACGGTAGTTGGTAAAGGCACACCAAATCCGTTGATAGCTGGGGTTTGCTAAAAATCCTCAGTGGACTTGGTCCCACTCTCTCCTCCAAAATTCCTTACCAATTCTCATACACAGAATGGTAGGTCTACAAAATACAGTCACTGCTACGTTAACATTATACCTCTGGCAATGAAAAATCTCAATACTCCCTAGTAAGTGTAAATCTTACTTGTCTCAACTCTATATGAAGTAGCAAGTCTTCCGATTTGTCAAGTTAACACTACACCTTTGACACTTCCAACTTCACTTGTCAATCTCATCAATAGAATGATAAGTCTTCAAAATTGCTTATATCGCAAATCAATTCACTGTCAAGTTTAACACTACACCTCTGACATTTCAAATTCTACCTGTCACTTCTCATCAATAGAACGACGGGTCCTTAAATTGCTCCTATCTCGAGCCCAATTCTGTCAAGTTAATACTACACCTCTGACAAATTACTGTTAAGTTTCACATTACACTTCTAACAGTGATTAAGTTGCTACCAAGTTCAATACTAAACCTCTGACAGTCACTTCCCCTCAGGCTTCCGTATCGAAGCTGACATGAGCGATGCTAAGTTTAACATTACACCTCTAGCATCTAGGTCATTGCTAAGTTCAACAATACACCTATGACCATGACTTTCCCTCGGACTTCCTTGTCAAAGTCGAGATGACCAATGCCAAGTTCAAAATTATACCTCTAGCATTATCTCACTGCCAAGTTAAACATTACACCTATGACAATGACACTTTCAGTTTTCCCAAATGAAGCTGGAACACTCTTGAGTTAAGTTAATATCACACCTCTGACTCACACCCTTGTTGAGTTAACATCACACTTCTGACAAGACTATATTCAACCCGTTAAGTTAATATCACACCTCTAACGGAAAAAGTCCTAGATTCCCCGTGAGTCTAGTCTCACTTGTTATTCTCGTCAACAGAATAACAAGTCCACTTAAAAACATTGTTAGGTTAACATTACACCGTTAACAGTGTTTTCATTAAATCTCCAACTGAGTCTTAGTCAAGTTAACATTGAACCTCTGATGAAAACTCATTCTTTCTGGGGTACAAATTTCACTTGTCATTCTCGTTTAAAGATTGGCAGGTCCACAAGAATTATCTTACTTCTGTCAAGTTAATATCACACCTCTGACAGCATTGGTGAATTTCCTAAAACAGGATTTTTCTACAAACTTTGACTCGTTAGGAGTATTATCATATTTTTAGCTAGCCAAAGATCCCTTACTTCTATTCATCTGATTTTCAATACAAAAAAGGAATTCAAGACAATAGAAGAAGACAAGAAAAAAAGTGTCGCTTTTATTTATACATGAAAGTGATACAAAACACTCTCTTATACAATAAGATTGAGTGTTACAATACAAGAGTACAAAGAAGTTCCTCTCTCAGTAAAAGGTTGCACTCACTCCCTGAAGCATTCTCACCACTCCAAATACAAGATGTTTGGAAGAGCGCCAAAGAAGAGTTGAGCACTATTGTAACGATCGGATGCTGATTACATCATAATGCATGACGTAAACATCGAAGGAGTCCATCGTTGACCAAGAACAATGGTGTTTCTTGAGGTCGAAATGCAGCAGAACCTTCTGATTCCACCCGACCAACTGGTATAGGCCATGGTCCTTCGTTGATGAACATCTCTACCACCAGAAAGTCATCCAATGAATATGGACTTTTCATCGATGTCACTTCTGGGGTAAGATTGGTGAAGGGATTCGAGACCTTACAGGTGACGTCCTCTTTCCCGTGACCTGCAAGAGGACCATACCCGCCACCATACCCACTGTGACCATGGTGAACCCGGGGGCATGGCCGGTGCATCATGTCTAATGAGGTCTTGACGGATGTCATCCGTCGTGCAAATCCTCGTCTCCCATAAACAGGAGCCATGACTTCTCCTCCAATGGTCGACCATCGAACAAGTTCGCTGACCGATATATTCTCCCAAGGGCCCAGCGAATATGCGAAAGGATGATTGAAACTACCTACGAGAAGTAAAAATCAGAAGGTTAGAATTCTGAAACAAAAAGATTGAAGAACAGACGCAGCTATAGCTGTAAACTTCAGACGCAGGGATGACCCGCGCAGAAAGTCAAAATCCTGTTGTGAAAGAAACAGACATGATCGAAGCTGTGGATTTTAGATACACACAGAGCTGAACGCAATCTAGCTTTAGACCCGCGTCCAAAATAGTTGACGCAAAAGGAACCAGACGCGAAAGTTGCCACATCCTTGTTCGAGAAACAAGGATGTGGCATCCAAGTCTGAAGCCCTTGACCAGAATTAAAGTTCTTTGAGGTCAACAACCTCAAACGCGAGCTCTATATGCAAAGCTCGCGTCTCACAGTCCAGATAAAGAGTTCATCACACTTGCGTCCAAAGGACTTTAAGTTAGAGTTCAGACTCAATCAACTCGCGCTTCATCAAGAAGTCTAAAAGGCGCGACTTCCAAATAATGGGCGCACCAATCAGGCTTCAAGAGAAGGTTAAGAGAGTGAATCCCTTCAAGGGACAGCAAAATCGAAACTCAGTTGGGCTGAGTATTTCATGGTGACAATTAATTCCTACCCACAGAGGAACCCGCTAGAGGTTGAACTTTCTGCATCAGGGCGCGAGTATAAAAGGTGCTCACAGGGACACTTTTTGATCTTGAAATCACTTGACAGTGATAATCTTCAGGAAAGATTAAAGAAAAGCATGAAAGCTTTGGGTCTTCGCTGTCCATGGGGGTACATCCCATTGAGGAAAGATTAAGTCAAGATGAAGACCCTCAGAGCACCTGCTCTCAAGGGAAAACAGTCTAAGAAATGGACTGTTAAGGGGGCGAGGCCTATTTATAGGCAACCCATAAGGCCTGTAATTAATGGCGTAAAAATCAGAGCCATCGGCCTTAAATTCTCGCACGAACGTCAAAGCCTAATAAAGAGCTGACGCATGGATTGCCGCTTCGGGAAACATCGAGGACGCAAGTCCCCAATCGTCAATGCCGACTTGGCATTTAAAGTTTAACGTCAAAGCCCATGAAGAGCTGACGCGTGGACTGCCGCTTCGGGAAACATTGAAGAACACAGGTCCCCAATCGTCAATGCCGACTTGGCATTTAAAGGTCCAACCAGATCATTAAAACGGGCTGCATGTGACACTTGGGAGGTTGTGTTAAGTGCAGACTCAACAGTCGCGTTCTGAAACCTGCGTCCCTTCATAAACCCGAAGGCTGCGTTCTTTTCATTACTGCTAAGAGATCCGCGATCGCGTCTCTGAGAGTGATTCAGAGCCGCGTCTCCTCAGCGAATTGGATCCATTCAGAGATTGCGTCTTGAGTCCGCATCAACTTGAAAGCTGCGTTCTGAAGCTTGCGTCCTCAACGACCAGAGAAGGCCTATGTCATTCTCGAGGATCCCGGAACTGCGTCTCCATTGCGAGATGACAGTCGTGTCTTTATCATAAACTCAATACAGCCTGAGTTTACGCCTTATCAAGGGTCCAGAGACGCGTCTCTACTGAGCCAGTGCTGCACCCCCATCAATTATCTGGGATCGATGCATCAATTTTCGAAGAGCCTAAGATCGCGCTTCCATTGCATCCTGACAGAATAAAGGGCCGCGTCTATTGATCTGTGTCCTTTCATAAATATGAAGGCCGCGTCCCCTTTATTGAAGAACACAAATTTGCGTTTCCGAATAACGCCCTTTTGTTCTTAAGCCAGAGCTGCGCCCTTATCAAAAAAGAAGGTTCGCGCGTCTTCCTTGATAAGCTTGAACGGCGTCTTCAGTAATCACTTAGGGCCGCGTCCCCCAGGATCGCGTCTCCATTATGAATGAAAACCGCATCTCGCTCAAGAACTCAGTTCAGCCTGAGTTTATTATTCATGGCCGACTACAGACTACGTTTTACAAACAGTCAAAGAGTACGGTTATGAAAATTGAGTTCATCCATAGCAAGTAAAGAACTTGAAAAGATGAAGATGGAGCAAAATTTCGAAGATTTATTGTTTGATTCAAAAATGGTAAAAGTAATGCAGACTCCCTTGACAAATAGAGTGTTTAAAAAAAAGGGCGAACCATACAACAAGAAGGAGGCTAATAATCTTGCTTCGCCAAAGAACGGATTTGTTCCCAGAAATGATGCATCTCGTGCTGACGTGCCTTCTCAGCCTCCATCAGAGCCTGGACCCGCAGCTCCTCCTCAGACAGAAATCTCTTCGCAGCCAGTCACGCTTGAAGAGACTCCAACCTGGAGGAATGAGCGGAGAGGCTTTCTTCAGCCTGCGTCATAGCATTTTCTAGCTCCTCCAGCCTTTTCCTAGCAGTGGCAAGCTTCTGCTCATTGATCTCGATCAAGGCTTGTGCCCTGGCTATGGTAGCTCGAGCAGTGGCAATAACCTGCTCTGCACTCTGTATGACAATTTCAAATTCCTTCGAATCACCAATCAGCCTTTGGTGGTCGGCTTAGAAATGCTGGAGATGGCGGGTCTCTTCAGCTATTTGTTCCTCCATCTCCTTTCGCTCATGTTCTTGAGCGGCGAGAAGCTCACTCAGAGTTTTTCGAGCCTCGTCTACTGAGCCAGCATTCTCCAGGGACTTGAGCTCCTTCAGGTGGCTCCCCAGCTGCTCCACCAGCATTAGGCATGCCCTAGCCTGCGAAGGACTCCCCGTATGACCAATGTTCTTGATCTGATTTTCGAGAAGTATTCGGGCAAACTCAAAAGAGCTGCCCCAGAAAGGATGAGGTCAATACAAGATCTCATGGAAGTAAAAAATTGCTGCACCATTTGACGTGCTAGCTCTTCCATGATGTCATTAACTGGAGAGAACTCTGCTGACGTATTCCCGGACCCCTTTTCCATGACAGGGCGAGAGACGGGAATCAGTTCATCTTGTGCAGGAGTGAGGCCGACGATAGGTTCGTCAGGTACTGAGATAGTCGCCGATACCCCGGGACGGTTATTGTCGTAGCGGCCTCCACTGTGACAGAAGTAACAGCAAACCTGGTGACATCAGATTCCCCGGTCGGGGTTTGAACTGTACTACCCTCTGCGTCGATGCTTGCCGCAAGATTTTCTGCTTGAGCTACTCCAGCACTCTCTGCAAACCATCGAAACATCAACCATGACAATAAAAAGGAGAAAATTCAATGCGTCAGTATTCTCTTACCCAGTTGAGAGTCTGAAGATGGCAAGTTCCTGGACAGGTCGTGTGAAGTTGAGGTCTCCCCGACCCCGACGGTCGCACTTTCTTGAGGCATCCCGGTAATAGGAACCTCAGGGCCCTCTTGCTGGGCAAGCTCTTGAATCATCTCTTCGATATGAGAGGAGGTGGTGGCTTCACTGTCGACAGCTAGCCCTGAAAATCAATAGTAAATGTCTGAACCCTTCCCTAACTTGAGAAGGAGACAGCTCAAGAAAACAAGGAAAGTACCTTCGGTAGCAGCAATTGTTGCTATCGGTGAAGCCGTCACAAGGTCGCATCCTTGTATCTCTTCCTCTGAAATATGCGAAAATTTACTCGTATCAGGAAGAGCGGGTTCATCGCCGAAATCAACTTCTTTGCCAGAATAATATCCATGTTCTTCGGACGATGAAGATGACAGTTCAACACAAGCGGGCTCAGCAATCGAGACTTTACTACTGAGCACCCCAGTAGTAGGACTGGGATCAATAACCCGTGAAGTGGGCATCAATACACTGGGAGACCCAGGCTGTTGCATTTCAGCCCTCCTCTCATAAACTGAAGAAGGCCCAGGTGGAATTGAAACCCCTGGGATTTCAACGTTATCCCTCCCGACCAAGTCAACTTCAGGTCGCTCAGCCTCTTCAGCCATGGCGGGTTCACCTGCAAGTTTCCCTTCTTTCAGGATCATGGGGCCCCTGCTGCGTAGACCGCGAGGACGAAGAGAGGGGATCCCCTCTTCCTCTTCCTCGTCCTCCCTCTGCTCCTCAACACCAGAAGGGACTACCTCGGACATTGAAGCTTTGGCCTCCAATTCCCTCCTAGCCTTCTTCGGGATAGGCTCACCCTTGAAAGTAGAGCCATGGGAACATTTGGACACAGCCTGCCGACTCTTTTTAACGGGCTGCTCCTTGGGTGCTGCTGCTCTCGGTCCCGCCCCTGTTTCCCCTCCTGCCTCTTTCTCGGCTGCCTGGTATTCCTCCATACCTCGCGCGCGTTTGTTGAACTCCAATTTGTCCTTATAAGACGCCTTGATGCTCTTAATGCATGAGATAGTTATTGAGAAATCAGGCATCTTGCTAGCCAGGGAGTACCAAGTACAGAAGCTAAGGCTAGTGTAACAGTTGGGCGTCTTGTGAGGCAAGCTGAAAACAGCTTTTGTCCCTCCAGCCACGCTATAATACCATGCCCGAGCACCTTCAAATAAATTCCCGCTGAAGGATAGGTCAGCATTGGGGTTGCCGATGTACAGTTGATCATAGCCGAACTGTCGAGTAAAACGACTTGGCATGTAAGGCTCGATTGTACAAGAATTCCCTTGCCAGAAGAGTAGATATTCGGGACGAATATTAATCAGCCACCAGAAGACTCCCGATGGCAACCTTGTGAAATCATCTGGTCCCGCGAGGTCGGCGAATTTATCCCCGTAAGATGCACCGGCAATCTTAGGGAAGAAACGGTCGAGATGATAGTTCGAAGCGTTCAGAATACATTTCCGAGCGTAGAACATGTAATAGCAAGACCAGCTTGAGTTCTCCAGCTTCTGCACAAAAGGGACAAACCCCGCAGACAGAGGCACCGCCGTCATCAGCGAAGGGCAGTGCATAACGTACCAAGCCATCAAGTACGTATAAGGAAGCTCGATCCTGGGGTTAGGGGTCTTTACTCTTGGCCTTCCCTCTTAGTCAACCTCTGGTCTACCCTTGGAGTCGACAATCGCCTCCACTTGGCACATGCTTTTAACCAGAGCCCGTAATCCACTTTGAATTCCAGCCACCATTGCTGGAAGGAGGGCGATAGACTTTCTGTAGGCCAACAAAACCGTCGGGTACACCACATCGGCGACAATTACTTCATGTGGCAGTGTTGGCACCACGCAACGCTTCAGCCATAGCATAAGGAAGCCCACCAATAGCGCCCGGTCAGAAATGGGAACTCGGGCTTGATGATGAAAACTTTCAAAGACCGTGTCAGGTTTGAAAGTATCCTCATTTGACTCCGTGGTGTAAGAGCTTGTAGAGGCGTTGATCCTCTCAGTGATTTCTTCGTCAGTATAAGGAGCCAGACTGGTCACTGAGCTATCTTTCTCATCTATACCGTTGAATAGGTCGCTCGCCCAGGACATCTGCTTAATACCCCTGTTCCTCCAGGAGGTTATTTGACCGCAGATGTGGAAGTGACACAACACTTCCCAGTATGTCTCGTATACTTGAGGGCTCTCCTTCTTCAAGAGATGAAGTTCTTCAGAAGTCGGAACGTATTCTTCATAAGGGGCATCTCCCATAACAAGCCCTGAGACTTCATACAGCTCATGAAGAGCGAGCCCCATCTCTCCGACCGGGGTGAAAAATGTGCCCGTCAAAGGATTATAGTGCTCCAGAATGCCATAGAAATTATGGGAGTTTTGCGGGAGGCCATACTGCACAGCCCTGATCGAGTGGTACAACCCCACTTGTTCCAGCAGGGCTCCAAGTTCGACAAGGACGAATCCAACCATCTTGCCCCACGAAGATCTGTTGGAAGAATGAACCCACCCGAGCGGGCGGTAGTCGACGGGAAAATCACCCCTGACCTTCATGAACTGATTGATGAAGGTGGTGCCAAGCTGAGGGGTTTCCCCTCTCAGATATTCGGACCTGACCAATCCGGGGAATAAACCTAAGACCTCTTTCCCATGGCCGGCAGAGTGTATTTCTTTGGCACCGAGTCTGCCAAGAGAGACACCGGAGACAAATCGGGGAAGATCCCAGTCCATCGCACGGTGAACAGACATATGCTGAAGATAAGATAGGGGATACATTCTCTCCATATTGGGAAGAAAGAACCTCCTATCCCCTATCTGACGGAGCCACTTATAATCTCCGTCGTGCAAAATCCTATCTTCCTCGTCAATATCGTCACCAAAGAAGAAGACAGGCTTCCGTAATGGAGTGCGAGAATCTGTCTCAAACAGTCCATCAGAGATAATCTCTCGGAGGGTCATCATACTGGCTTTAGAGATCCTCTCCTTTCGCTCCTTCGACTTACCAGTAGTCACAGGAGTAGTTTTCTGCAGCACAAAGGTCAGATTACGATCAGCGCTGCCTACATGCCCAAAGTGGCACTTTTTGGATAAAGGGTTGGAGGAGTATCGTACTGCAAAGAGAACAACACTTGATCAGAAATCTGAAAGAAAATGGTTAAGTGCTTGAAACTCAAACGCAAGAATGAATCCAGACGCGGAGATCATCGAAATCTGCGCCCAGACCCAAAGAACGCGAGGCTAGCATGAAGCCCGCACTCTAAAATTCAGAACTTAGAAAAATTTCTAAGTATCGGACTCAGACGCGAGATTCATTAAAACTTGCGTCTGATCTTACAAGACGCAAGAATCGTAAGAAGTCTGCGTCTGAACTCCCCACACTTAGAAATATTCTGAGCATTGAGTCCAAAACGCAAGGCTCAATGGGGCCCGGCGTTCAACAAACAGATACGGACTCAAGTTGATAAAGGAAAGATGCAGAGGTCGTCAAACCTGCGCCTTGTCTATCAACTCAAGAACCGCGCCTGAAGATCAAACACGGGCATGAGCCCGCGTTGGCGGTTCACATTCAAAAGGGACTTAAGAGTTAAAAAGAACTCTATAAGCCCCTTCAATGGCGGAAACCAAATCAGATGATTTTACTACCTGAAATAGGGGCCTCCTGCATGGAGGAACTACCCATTTGAGTCTCAGGAGCAACAGCCTTCGAGGACGAAGCAACATGCTTGGCTTTTGGTGCCGTCGCAACCGTGGAATCGGTGTTGAAGATGGTGAAAACAGAAAAAAGTTTCGAGCTTTTCTTAACCCTAAAAGGCTCAGCGAAGAAGAAGAGTCTAATGATGACTCTTGAAAGACTGTTGTCTTTTATAGGCACAGTGATTCGCAGAGATACGCGGCGCTTGGCCCGACGCCTAATCCCTGTTTGACGCGTGGCAGGCATATTAAATGCAGCGCAAAATTAACGCGCCAAAAGGAAGATGTCCCCTCAATTCTGCTGGACGCGTGGCAACGCGCCCACAACACGGATTCGTGTTCAACAGAAAATCGCGTCCCTCCGAAGGTCGCGCCTCTTCAACTTGGCCAAAGTCGCGTCTACTTCACAGAACGAAAGTTGCGTCTTCATCACAAAAGATGCATCTCTACAAAAGGCGCGTCTTTAGAACAGTATGACCACTGCGTCTACAGGACTTGCATTCAGTCCTTACTTCTGCAATTCAGTTCAACAGTACACTAGCACAAGCAGATGACTGTTTACCTCTGGTTCAAAGTACACCAGCAACAAACTCAGAGCACTGGGGAGGTCTAGACTGCGTATCTAGATACTCGCTACGATCATTTCTGGCGGCTTCAATGGGTTTCACAGTACACTCACGAAGACCACATTCCAGACAGGATCAAGCTCAGAGCATCGCAAAATGATTGCCAGTCCAATCATGAGAAGTATGAACTCAACCAGAGTCCAAAGTATTTCGAAATCCGTCCCAGTCAACCGCGGAATATCAAAAACTTTGGAGGGGGTTATGTAGGCTGTCTAAAAATTACTAAAGACCAGTCGTCAAAAAAGCAGAGTCCAAACTCCAGACGCAGGGCTAATCATAGCCATCACAACAGCATCAAGACGCAAGGGTCAAAACCCGCGTCTCAGCATCACTGCAGTACTAAGGCGCGAGGGTCGAAACCCGCGTCTCAGCATCACTGCAGCACCAAGACGCGAGGGTCGAAACCCGCGTCTCAGCGCAGCACCAAGACGCGAGGGTCGAAACCCGCGTCTCAGCATCACTGCAGCACCAAGATGCGAGGGTCAAAACCCGCGTCTCAGCATCACTGCATCACCAAGGCGCAAGGGTCAAAACCCGCGTCTAAGTTATAACTGCCCTCGTTATTGGGTCAATGACTGCCCACATAATGAGGAAGTTAACCCCCATTATGGAGCGTTTTTAGGGGGCACGTTCACCCCTGAAACCTCTATAAATAGCCCCGTTTGCTATGGAGAAGGGGTCGGTTGATCAGATAATTCTTGGAGAAGAATTTCGCTTGTGAGCGGTAGAAACACCGAGACTTCCACCAAAAAGAAAGAGAGTTTAACTCTTCAAGCAACTTGCTGCGCACAAGTCAATCTTTGCCTACAATCTCTTTGAGATTCCTGGTCGACAGGAGCTGTGTTACTCCGTCTGCCATCCAAAGAGAGGATTCCTAAGAGGTCCGAACGTTCACCCGGTCAACGGAAAATAAGATTCACTTTCCACCGCCACATCAAGAACCCAGTATTAAACAAAGGGGAGATTCAAAGTCTAAACATCTCCCCTCCCTTGTAGTCGGAGTGTTAATCCGCTGTAATTTTTTGTTTGATTCAAGGAAATTTTACACGAATTTCTCCCACCAAACACACATCCGCTGAGGATTGATGTGGTAAAGTTCAACGGCACGAATAACTTCGGTATGTGGAGGTGTGAGGTGATGGATGCGCTGACGACATCAAACCTCGAAGGCACTCTACGGTTGGAGAAGAGGCGTGCATCAACAACGGAAGAAGATTGGGACAAGATGAACCGTACGGTGTGTGGCTTGATCAGGTTTTGTCTGACACAAGACATCAAGTATCATGTGTTGCATGAGACATCTGCGAGGCAGCTGTGGGAGATCCTGGAGAAGAAGTATCTGACGAAAAGCATTAAATCGCGGTTGCAGTTGAAGAGTAAACTTTATAATTTTCAGATGCAAAGAGGATGCTCCATCAATGAACACTTGAATCTCTATACGAGGCTTCTTACAGATCTAATTAATGTGGATGTGGAGACCAATGAAGAGGATAAGGCGGTAATACTATTGAATTCCCTTCCTAGGGAAGAGTGTGAGACCTTTACTCTACATTGATCAATGGAAGAAAATTCCTTAACTACAGTGAGGTGTCTGCTGCTCTTGTCAGTTATGAAGAAAGAAGTCAGGACCTACTGTCTTCTTCGGGGAACACAACAGCAGAGGCATTGACGGTAAGAGGCAGGAGTTCCAATAGGAAGGGAAGAGATGATCAGGGAAGATCAAAGTTCAGATCAGGCTTCAGAGATCTGAAGAGGAATCAGTGCGCCTTGTGCAAGGAAGTAGGGTACTGGAAAGTTGATTGCCCGAAGGCCAAAGGTAAGAAGATGGAGTCAAACACCTAGGCGAATATCGCACAGGTGGATAGATCGGATTTAGACTCATCGGTATTCTCTCTCTCTCTGTTACTACTCCTACTGTTAGTTACTCAGATGATGCTGAGTGGATCTTGGATACTGGAGCCACCTATCATGTGTGCCCGAACAGGGCCTGGTTTTCTAGTTTTAAGAAGCTAGATGGATGTTACACGGTCATGGGTGATGATCATCCGTGTAATATAGAAGGGATGGGTATAGTCCGTATCAAGATGGATGATGGGATAGTACAAGAAATTGAAGGAGGTGAGGTATATATCTCAACTCAAAAGGAATCTTATCTCTGTTGGCACTTTGAAAGCACTAGGTCTTGTGATATCTATACGAGATGGTGTTCTCAAGATGATCAAAGGCTCAATGGTGGTGATAAAGGGCGTCCGCCGAAATAATCTCTACTACTTGAAGGGTAGTACGGTTACAGGTCAGGTGGAGACTTCTAGTTCTTCAGATGATGGTTGCACAAAGTTCTGGCAGGTGAAGGTTGGACAAGGAGGTGATTGTAAGCTCCTGCAAAGAAGAGATCATTGGAAGGTGCTGCTACCTGCAACTTGGAGGGTGAACACAGCGTTTTGGACAAGAAGAAAGTGAAATTCAGCACCAGTACTCGCCGCTCAGAAGGTCTTCTTGATTGTGTTCACGTAAGCGTTTGGGGACCTGCTAAGACTACATCGCTTGGAGATCACAGGTACTTTGTCTCTTTTATTAATAGTTTATCTAGGCATTGTTGGATATATCCCATGAGACAAAGGTGTGCAGCCCTAGATATGTTGGTGAAGTGAAAAGGAAGAATGGAGAAGCAGACAGGTAAGAAGATCAAGGAGCTACAGATTGGTAATGTTAAAAGATACATGAACAAATTCCTACGATTTGGCCAGAACATTGGTATTGATACTCACTTCACAGAAGATATACATGGATTGGCTAAGGAAATAAACCGTTCCTTACTGGAGAAGGTTTGGTACTTGTTGTCTAATACAAGATTAGACAAATCATTTTGGGCTGAGGCGATTGTGTATGCTAGCCATCTCATAAATAGATCGACTGCGATAAGAGGTAAAACTTCATTGGAAATTTGGTCTGAAAAAGCTGCTCAAGATCATGATTTGCTAGGGGAATTTGAAAGTTTGACCTACTTCAGTGTCAAAGATGGCACAGTGAATCCACGAGCAAAGTAGTTTGTGTTTTTGGGTGTCAAGAGAAATATGAAAGGTATGGGACCCCGAAAACAAGAAGATCGTGTTGAATCGGCATGTCACGTTTGATGAAACTTCAGTGTTGAAGTCTACCGTCTCTCAGCAGGTGGAGAGGACGAAGACCAAGGAAGTATCGCAGCGGGTGGAGGTTGATGCTACTCTGCCATCTCCAATTGGTTCAGTATCAGTGAAGACTTCATTGGATGTGACACCGGGTGGAGATCATGTAGCCAGGGTTGATACTGAACAGGTTGAAAACATTGTTGAGAATGTCGAATTGTTTGCAGCCATTGGAACCAAGGTAAAACAACACACGTGGGTAAAGAAGCATGAATCCCAAACTTGTGACTGCGACAAGCTCAAGTTGAAGGCCGTTGTTCTCCATGACGGTAGTGAGGAGGTTCATATGACTCAGTCAGATAGGTTCGTTGCTGAACATTCAGGTACAAGTGCTTGAGCTTGATGAAGCTCATTTCAATGAACTACGGTTGGCTTGATCCCTTGGGCAAGGTACGTAGGCAACCGTAAAGGCGCAACCACATTTGGTGATGCAACCCGTTATGAAGCTATTTGGGTTCTCGAGAAGCTGATTTGGACTTCACGTAGAGGTGAAGTATTGTGATCTCGATGAACAGTTGATCTTCTAGTGAGAAGATGATTAAGCTTGCATAGGAGGGGTGTGCATCTAGTTTGTTGAAGCCGATGATGGTGTTTAGTGTGCTCTACTCAGACTTAGTTGGACTGTCAGCTGAAGACATGTAGACTGGAAAAAACCAGTCAATTGGAGAGTCAGTGTTGACTCATGATGAGTTCTTCGTAAGGTCATAAAGTTGCTGAGTGAGAGACACGTTCATTGGTCGGCTCGTATTGAAATCACCTAGAGGGGGGGTGAATAGGTGATAAGGCTAATCTAAGAACTAAATGTGGAATTACAAAACTAATTACAACAACACTCAGTGCAACCAACGAGTGTAGCCGAATTTCCCATGAAGGGCTCTGGACTAACTTCTCTTGATTCCTATGAATAAGAGTTGAGGTGCTATATGAAGCTCTCGTGGTTAGGCACAAGTGAGGCACACAAACACAAGCCAGGCATATAAAGATGATAAGCAATATGAAATAATGTAAGGCACAACACAAGCATATAAGATATGAATGATATGAATAATGCAATGCACAAATGTAAAGAGAGAGGGTTAAGAGACAATGGATCAAACACAAACAACAATATTCGTTTCGAGGTTCGAGCCCCTAGCTCTACGTCCCCGTCTTCACCGAGAAGGATTTCCAATCCACTAATTCGTCCACCTAGGACTCCCACCGAGGGAACCTCCACCGAGGAGGATTTTGTACAGCCGAGAGTACTGAACTCCTCTCTTAAACAACAACCTCCACCGAGGCAATACAAACACAATCCACCTCTACCGAAGAGGGATACAAACCAACTCCAACTCCGCCTCACCAAGAGGGAGTAAACAATAACCTCAACCTCTACCAAAGATGGAGCAACCAACAACCCAAATCAACCTCTACCAAAGAGGGATATCCAACAAAGAAGGGTTTACAACAAGGTGGTATATCTCAACCACAAACCAAATCCTTTTTCCCACAAATAATGATCCTAATAGAATATGATAGGAGATATTACTCAAGTGTGAAAAACTTAGAGTTTGGAAAACAAAAACTCAAAGAAAAATACTTCGGAAAACTCTTTGTAAAAGATAGAAATGAAGAACAATACAAATCTCCCAATTTTTCTATTTTCTTTGATTTTTCCAAAACCCTAAAACAAATAAGATGAATCTTTTTGGCACTAAAAACTCTTTTGAAAACTTGTTTTAAACACCAGAAAAAGAGAGAATTTTTAGCTCTTGAAATCTTGACCAAAAACTCAAAACAATGGGGTATTTATAACCCAAATACAAAAACTAGCCATTGGCTGATTTTTCAGCCAGAGACGGCTGGCGGTCGACCTCCCGGTCGACCGCCAACGGTCATAATTATGACTGTTGGAGACCTGCGGTCGACCGGCCGGTCGACCGTAGAAAAACAGAGAGCAGAGCTCTCTGGTCCGGTCGACCGCCCGGTCGACCGGCCCATGTGCCTGGCCTACGTGCACAGGCTTTTGCACGTCGGTCGACCGCCCGGTCGACTGACTCTGGGGTTCGGTCGACCGGTCGGTCGACCGCCAGAGCCTGTCAGGCAGAAATCTGGGTCAGAAACTAGGTTTTTAAATATTCTAAAAAATCCCATAAAACTTCTAAAAATCCACAAAAATAGTTTCTAACATAATATATGTTATACAAACATGTGATAAAATTTCAACACAATTGTCAAACGTTTTGAACCATTTTTGTGTCTTACAAATATTTTCGAAAACCAAAACCTGTATTTTTCCAAACTTGATTTTTCAATTAAACTTTATCCAAAACATATCCAAATACAAAAACATGATACTTAAACATTATAAAGCATGTTGCATATGGACATAGGTCCAATATACATGAAACATATACAAATCATTGTTTTTGTCTTTTAATACCAAAAATATGTTTTGTAGAAATACCAAAACACAAAACCTATGAATAGGCATATCAAAATAAGTTTGTCTAGGAAATGAAAGCATGCATGTATATAGAACATATCTAATATACATAAAACCATGTAAACTTGTTTTGATCTAACTATTCATGAAAACCAATATCGGTTAAACCAAAACCGAAAAACCGAAACCAAAACATAAAACGTGTGTGTATTGTGAACTTGAGCATATCACACTATCTAATCTTTACACATGGATCTAAAACAAACTAAACTAGGATACCTAAGTCTTCTTGACGAACTCCGTCTTCAAGTCGACTCGATCCAAAACTCCGTGATCCACCGAGCTTGACTCCAACGAGTGCAATATAAGATCTTGATGCTCGGGCTCTGGAATCACCAAGTGAAAGGCTTCAAAACTCCTTTGTTGAAGCAATCACCAACTAATATCTTGATTAATGATCTGAAACTAAATATCACAAGATAATTAGTAAACATAACTACATGAGTTAATCATCATCAAAACTAGAGTGGAAGGCCTCTGGGCCAACAATCTCCCCTTTTTGATGATGACAAAACTCATGGAGTTATATATGCATGGATTAAAGTTAAGCTTCAAAGAAGCTCCCCCTTAACTCATGCATAGCAATAAATAATAAATATATGCAATGAATATAAAGCATGAACATGCATAGACATGCATAAAAACAATGAAACATGGTCTTGATACCAATTAAACGGTAAAACTATATTAAAGCTCTTGATACCAAAAATTTGTTCTTTAAATAAAATGCTCTTGATACCAATAAACATCAAACTAATAAAAAATGCTCTTGATACCAATTAAACAACAAACTAACAAACTATGTTTCTAGATAAACAAAAAACATACATAGAAAACATGCATATAAACTCAAATAATTCTCCCCCTTTTTGTCAATCATCAACAAAGGGGTTGAATAAAACAAAAAAATATGTTCTCCCCCTTTTTGTCCGAAAACAAAAAAATGATATAAGTAAGGGGTGACAATAAATAAGATACCAATTAAAAAATATGTCAAAGTAGCACATTTTGATACCAATTGAAAGTGAACATATACCAATGAAAGTAAATAAGGCATTGATACCAATTTTGAGAAAACACATAAAATCTGGATACCAATTGAAATTATCCAAATAAACATCTTGATGCAAAATGATACCAATTGTAAGTATTTGTCATTAAGAACATATGATACCAAAATAAAAACAATTTTCACCATAAAGTTTGGGAGTAGAAATCAACGGTAAACAAAATACCAATTGAAAGATAAAAATACGAATTTTCTCCCCCTTTATGAAATACCAAATAAAACAATGATCAAAAATTTTTATTTTTCATAAGCTTAAGCATTATTATTAAAATATCAATTGAAACATCAATTGAAACATGATAGGCATTAAAAAGTCAAGCTTATCAAACTCAAAATTTGTGCTTGAAAAATATGGAGATATAGTACGCACAAATAAAACATCTATATGTATGAAAAATTAGATACCAATCGAAATTGATATTCTTTGAAATATAAGCATACATACAAAAAAAATAATATATGAGTATACAAAAAATGTCAATATTGATACCAATTGAAAAAGTCCAATGATATATATTGAAACATTAATAATATCAAGTGTATACCTCATATCCTACCACCCATTTCATGCTCAAGTTTAAAATGATTTTCACTATAAAACATATATGTGCATGGTCTCCCATCCAACCGCCCTTGGAAGGTAGGGGTTTTCAAAAATAGGTTTGAAATATAGTATGCTTGAAAACTCTACCATAACGAAGAATCCCGCAACTAGTTAAATGGAAAATCTCGTAAACTAGTACGAAATCCTTCAAGTAAGGAATAAAACAAAATATTTTTCATGAAAATTATGTAAATCACATGATAGCCAACACTCAAAATCAATGAAGCATGAATATGACTCATGAAAACAAACATGAGTAAACAAGAAAAGTGAGTGTTCAAATAAAATGTGAAGAACATAATCATGAAAATAAGCACTCAAGCTCGATATTTCTTAAAACACGAAAATCATCAAAACTCGATTTCTTCAAGGCATATGTATGTCAAGTACAAACTAAAATATACATACATATCCAAATCATAACGAGTCCACAAATGTATATGCATGAAGGCACGTGGCTCAAGGATGTATATGTATAATCTATAGTTTAGATAAGATGGTCATATACATGAAGCTAAACATATAAACATGGAAAACATGAATAAAATGGGAATACAAGTCAAATGTATGAATCATCAAAACTAGACTATACTAGCACATCTAATGGGTACAAATAAGCGTTCAAGCACAAACATATAATGATCTATTTGTGTCCCACTATATGTACAAGTATAGATCCTAGTCTTAATGAAAACTAATATTTAAACATATATTCAAAATTTGAAGCATAAAATAAAACACAAATCAACATGATAAACATAAAAACGATCATTATGTAAATCCACATGCTATTAGACCTATGATATACATAATAGCTAAACATATGCGAGAACACAAAAAAATGATCCATATTAAACATGGGTGTCTCAAAAGCTATACATGCATGTCAATGATCTAATAATCATGGCATTTTCATAATAATCAAAACATGCTATAAACAATGATATGAAGGCATGTAAATATAAACGGGAGTTAGAGATCGATTACCAAAACCGATGAAGGTACCTCTCTAGTTCTCCAAACCAAGGTGGTCTTCCCACCAAACATCCCTTGAAAGTGATGCATCCAAATAGTCCTCATGAAGCTCGGAACGCATCCACCTCAAGGCACCGCCACTCTCACGTCATGAGAGAGCCCACACCTACATCAAATACAATAGGGGTGGTCTTTGGTACCCATACTCTTTTGGGTCCATGGGGGTTAGTCCCTTTCCTAACCCAAACAAAATTATTTGCTAAATTTTCATCATGTATTCTATCATAGCAAAATCTAACAAGGTGTCCCTTACGTCCACAATGTGTACAATTGTACACATGAGCATACAATGTGGGATGGTGGTGACCGTGAGTAACATGTGTATGCCGTGGAGGGTATGCATGCATAGATGGAATTTGTTTCTTTCGAAACAAATATTCCAACCGTGTATGGCTCACAACACAATGACTCAAAGTGGAGCCCAAATAATCAATATTCTTCTTTAGCATGGATATATCATTTTTAATTAAAGAAGAAGTGTGACATGCAATAGGTGATGTATGTGATACTACACTAGCATGGCAAACATGAGTAGACAAATTATTTTGCAAAGATTCATTTTCCTTTAAACAAACTTCTAATTCTTGTGAAATTGAAGCAATTTTCATTTTTAAAGAATCATTTTCTTTTAAAACAAAATTAACTTTTGAAGACAAATTTTTATTTTTCTTCAAAATTATTTCACAATCATTTGTAGATTTTAAAACTTCATTTTCTTTTAGGGCAAGTTCAAGTCTAGATTTCAATGAATCCCTTTCATTAGAAATCTCAATCTTCTCTTACAAAACCAACTCAAGTTTTAAAAACAAATCCTCTTTTTCTTTATTTAACTTACAAGTTTTCTTTTTCAAAACTTTATATTTTTCAAGGAGGTTCTCACAAACAATAGATAACTCTTCATTTAAAGCATCGGCATCCATACTTGATCATCAAATGAAGAGCTAGCACTATCTAGTTGAGTATCCGAATATACCTCAAGGGAGTCATTCCCTTGGACCATGAAGCATTGTGACTCGGATTCTCCACTAGATTCATCCTCCATTATGTTGGACATTTGAAGCTCGGAGGAAGTCAACTTGTTCCACACTGCAAAGGCGGAATCAAGATTAGAAACAAGCATAAGATATTCTTTGTTAAGCGTGCTTCTAATAGCCTCAAGGGCAAGTGTATTGGCCCCTATATGATTGCTATTACCAAGATAGCATTTCTTGGTGGCGGCAAGGAAAACATGCAAGCCTAGGGTTTTCAAATAACTACTCATCTTGGACTTCCAAATATCAAGTCTAGAAATGTCAAACATAGGAGGGCTATCCATGAGTGCAAACTAAATGTGTGCAAGTGCAAATGCAAATGATAGATTAGCTAGCCAAGATCTCACTCCTAGGTGGTTAAACCTAAGTATCAGGAGCGGAGGCTCTGATACCAATTGAAATCACCTAGAGGGGGGGGTGAATAGGTGATAAGGCTAATCTAAGAACTAAATGCGGAATTACAAAACTAATTGCAACAACACTTAGTGCAACCAACGAGTGTAGCCGAATTTCCCGTGAAGGGCTCTGGACTAACTCCTCTTGATTCCTCTGAATAAGAGTTGAGGTGCTATATGAAGCTCTCGTGGTTAGGCACAAGTGAGGCACACACACACAAGCCAAGCATATAAAGATGATAAGCAATATGAAATAATGTAAGGCACAACACAAGCATATAAGATATGAATGATATGAATGATGCAATGCACAAATGTAAAGAGAGAGGGTTAAGAGACAATGGATCAAACGCAAACAACAATATTTGTTTCGAGGTTCGAGCCCCTAGCTCTACGTCTCCGCCTTCACCGAGAAGGATTTCCAATCCACTAATTCGTCCACCTAGGACTTCCACCGAGGGAACCTCCACCGAGGAGGATTTTGTACAGCCGGGAGTACCAAACTCCTCTCTCAAACAACAACCTCCACCGGGGCAATACAAACACAATCCACCTCTACCGAAGAGGGATACAAACCAACTCCAACTCCACCTCACCAAGAGGGAGTAAACAACAACCTCAACCTCTACCAAAGAAGGAGCAACCAACAACCCAAATCAACCTCTACCAAAGAGGGATATCCAACAAAGAAGGGTTTACAACAAGGTGGTATATCTCAACCACAAACCAAATTCTTTTTCCCACAAATAATGATCCTAATAGAATAGGATAGGAGATATTGCTCAAGTGTGGAAAACTTAGAGTTTGAAAAACAAAAACTCAAAGAAAAATACTTGGGAAAACTCTTTGTAAAAGATAGAAATGAAGAACAATACAAATCTCCCAATTTTTCTATTTTCTTTGATTTTTTCAAACCCTAAAACAAATAAGATGAATCTTTTTGGCACAAAACTCTTTTGAAAACTTGTTTTAAACACCAGAAAAAGAAAGAATTTTTAGCTCTTGAAATCTTGACCAAAAACTCAAAACAATGGGGTATTTATAACCCCAATACAAAAACTAGCCGTTGGCTGATTTTTCAGCCAGAGACGGCTGGCGGTCGACGGCCCGGTCGACCGCCAACGGTCATAATTATGACCGTTGGAGACCTGCGGTCGACCGGCCGGTCGACCGTAGAAAAACAGAGAGCAGAGCTCTCTGGTCCGGTCGACCGCCCGGTCGACCGGCCCATGTGCCTGGCCAACGTGCACAGGCTTGTGCACGTCGGTCGACCGCCCGTCGACCGACTCTGGGGTCCGGTCGACCGGTCGGTCGACCGCCAGAGCCTGTCAGGCAGAAATCTGGGTCAGAAACTGGGTTTTTAAATATTCTAAAAAATCCCATAAAACTTCTAAAAATCCACAAAAATAGTTTCTAACATAATATATGTTATACAAACATGTGATAAAAATTTTAACACAATTGTCAAACATTTTGAACCATTTTTGTGTCTTACAAATATTTCTGAAAACCAAAACCTGTATTTTTCCAAACTTGATTTTTCAATTAAACTTTGTCCAAAACATATCCAAATACAAAAACATGATACTTAAACATTATAAAGCATGTTGCATATGGACATAGGTCCAATATACATGAAACATATACATATCATTGTTTTTGTCTTTTAATACCAAAAATATGTTTTGTAGAAATACCAAAACACAAAACCTATGAATAGGCATATCAAAATAAGTTTGTCTAGGAAATGAAAGCATGCATGTATATAGAACATATCTAATATACATAAAACCATGTAAACTTGTTTTGATCTAACTATTCATGAAAATCAATATCGGTTAAACCAAAAACCGAAAAACCGAAACCAAAACTAAAACGTGTGTGTATTGTGAACTTGAGCATATCACACTATCTAATCTTTACACATGGATCTAAAACAAACTAAACTAGGATACCTAAGTCTTCTTGACGAACTCCGTCTTCAAGTCGACTCGATCCAAAACTCCGTGATCCACCGAGCTTGACTCCAACGAGTGCAATATAAGATCTTGATGCTCGGGCTCTGGAATCACCAAGTGAAAGGCTTCAAAACTCCTTTATTGAAGCAATCACCAACTAATATCTTGATTAATGATCTGAAACTAAACATCACAAGATAATTAGTAAACATAACTACATGAGTTAATCATCATCAAAACTAGAGTGGAAGGCCTCTGGGCCAACACGTATGGTATTTCTCCTAAGGTGAAGTGATGGGAACGCTTGTATGGTGCATTCCAGTTGGATAGCTGAGCTAAAGGTTCCAAGCGAGATCGTGTGTCGATTTCGCCGAGATCGTGTGTTGATTTCGTCCGGAGCGCGCAAGCCGAGATCGTGTGTCGATTTCGCCGAGATCATGTGTCGATTTCGCCGAGATCGTGTGTCGATTTCGCCAGGTGATAGACTGGAGTTCATTGGAGATCGACTCAGATTTGAAAAATCTTCACCGAGGTGGAGAATTATAGAGAGAGAGGAGATGGAAGAAGGTAGCACAGAGATCAGAAGACAAAGGAGCAAGACGGCGCATTGAAGCAGGCTAAGTTAGCTCCCGGTCGACCGCACGGTTGACCGGTGGAGAAAGCCGGTCGACCGCCCGGTCGACCGGTGTGCACGACATGCACAGGGTTAGCCCAGTCGATCGCCCGGTCGACCGTGGCATAGAGCGGTCGACCGTCCGGTTGACCGACTGAAAGCAGACTGCTCTCGGTTAGGGTCCGGTCTACCGCCCGATCGACCGTAGACATGGGTCGGTCGATCGACCGACAGACACGTTTTGGCTTTCCTTTTGGGATTCAGATTCACTTTCTGGTTGGGATCGAATTCAATTTGGGTTTCCTTAAATCCAGGGACTCTGTGGCTATAAATAAGGGCTAGAGCCCTAATGTATTGTATCCCTGAAAATCCCACTGATAATCTCCATTGGAAATTCCTTGAAGAAGGAATAAGTTATAATTGATTGTTGAATCAATAAAATCTCTCTCTCTCCCCCTTGCCCCGAGGACGTAGGCACGTTGACGAACCTCGTTAAATACTGTGTTGATTGCTTTTCTCTATTTTTTCTCTGTTCTGGTCGTGTTAGGTACATCTCCGGCTGCATCAGTCTCCCGCCTGGTTGGTGGGTTCCTCAGAGGGGTTGTTGTCCTGCGCGCAACATCTTATAGATATTGATTCATTATTTTCTGTTTATAAAACACAGTGGAATAATCCCCACTTTGCTTTCAGGAAAATAACAAACAATTTTGATTGATACACTGAATGTTAATCTACAGGCTAGAGGGCAAAGTTGCTCTCATCACAGGCGGTGCCAGCGGCATAGGTGAGTGCACGGCGAGGCTCTTCCATCAGCACGGAGCAAAAGTAGTCATCGCCGACGTCCAAGATGAGCTCGGAATCTCAGTCTGCAGCGACCTCGGCCCCGCTGCCGCCTTCATCCACTGCGACGTCACCGATGAAGATGATGTTAGCAAAGCCGTCGACCATGCAGTTGACAAGTTTGGGCAGCTCGACATCATGTTCAACAATGCCGGTACAGTACTAAATAGTCCACTTTGTAAATCACATTCGTCCATTTGAGCGACTGAAAATTCATTTCCAAATAACAATCACTCTATACTCGTGAATTATGTTCATTCTCACTTTTCACTCAAGTTGATCAGCTCGGTGTTTTTGCAGGTATCACCGGTCCGGCCATAACGAGCACGGTCGACTACCCGAAAGCGGACTTCGAGCGAGTCATCGGCATCAACCTCGTAGGCGCGTTCCTCGGCACCAAGCACGCGGCCCGTGTCATGATCCCGGCACGCAGAGGCTGCATCCTCGCCACATCCAGCACCGCGTCCGTCAGCAGCGGCGTGGCCTCCCACGCCTACACTTGCTCGAAGCACGGGATCGTCGGGCTGACCAAGAACGCGGCGTTCGAGCTCGGCAGGTACGGGATCCGAGTCAACTGCGTCTCGCCCGGCGGGCTCGCCACCCCCATGGCCACGGGCTATGTCGGCATGACCGACGAGCAGTTCGAGACGGCGATGGCGGCGGTGTCGAATCTCAGGGGAGTGATTCTCAAGAAGGAGGACGTGGCCAATGCGTTGCTGTTCTTGGCTAGCGATGATTCGAGGTTTGTGAGCGGGCAGAATCTTGCGATTGATGGGGCTTATTCGGTCGGTAATGCCGCGATTGATGTCTTCAAGGAGGCGAGTGCTTGATTTTATGACCGGAGAGAATTTGCTTCCCATGATGTTTCTTCCTTCAATTTCTCTGCCTCTTTCTTACCATCTTACTCTAATTTCTGCAGCAGCTTTTGTTCACAAAAACACAAACATAAAAACTTATCCCTTTCCGTTTCAGTATTTCTTTGAAGTTAATCAGCGGGGGAAAAACCCAGGGTTCTATTAATAAGTAGTTAATAACACTCTGTCAGTGTCTTACTCCAAACTTGTTTGATTTTCTTGAACCCAAGCCCGGCTCATTTATATATTGAGCTTGGATTTCTGAGCCCGAGCCTATTTTTTAAACTAAACGGGTCGGACTTGGACTATTATTGGACCCATGTTCTTGCATAAATAAGTAATAAACTATAGCACAAATTTCTGCTATTTAAAGTTAGTCAAGTGAAGAATAAAAAAAACAAGTGAAAAAAATTTGATATTCACATATTATGAATAAATTACTAATTATGTTAACTAGTAAAACATGTTTACAATTTAATCAAGACTATGCTTTCTTTCATTTTCATAACAATTAAGAAAGATTATACTTCTCCAATAATATGGCCGCAAAAAATTCAATATGTTATGAAATTTGTTTTAATGTTATATTAGTAATGTAATTGTAGTGGTAAAAAATGTGATGACCTCTTAGATTGTGACATCTGGCAGATGATAGCGGTTCATGAGACCACTGGATTACTGCTTGGCCAATAGATACTGCCTGTCCACCTGGCATCCTGGTTGGTTATAGCTGATGCGCATGTGGGGGCTATAGAAGTGAATCTAGGGTTCAATTTTCACCAGTCTATTAGTTTCTAGGATCAATCTGACAACTAATCAATATCACTGAAATATCACCGATCTAATTGGCCAGGTCGGTGAATATCAGGTGGGAGGTTTTCCGTTCAATAGAACGTTCCTTAATTAAAGAACCACTTTTCAATTATCTTCCTTAGTTAAACACCAATTAGACTGGTATAAGTCAGTCTCAATATACTGAATATCAGTATAACCCCTGTATAAAGAAAATTAATTCACTTATACAGTACTTGGAGTGAGGTACGCTTATAGCGAATCTCCTTAAGACAATTACGTCCCCCGTAATGGTGCTAACGGGTTACTGGATGCTGGTCTCCCAAGATATAACACTCCTTCACGGTATTTGGATATCACTACCAAATCACCGTACGGTCGAACCGTAGTTAACCAGTACCTTCACAGGATAATTGAAGCAGCTGGACCAAGACAAATTTCAGGGAGAATATTTGTCTTTACTTTGGAGGAGCACCCACTGGAGAGAAAGGAGGAAGGTAGAAGAATATTCTTCTTTGAAAGTCACAGATTCAGACAACAATTCTATTAAAAAATCCGTTGAATTTTCTGAGCCTTCTTTCAGAACGAATTTTTCAGAATCTCTTGGAAGTCACTTCGGAATCTGAGTTGCAGAATCCCCACTTCCTATTGGAAGTCACTTCGAACTTGAATTGCAGAAAATCCCACTTCAGTATGCAGAGGAAGGATTGCTTCTGTTTTGTGTTGTATGTTTTGTTTGAGAAAATTGAGCGCTATTTATAGCGCTTCGGGAGGGGTAAAAGTGTCCGAACCCAACCGAACGGTTGCAACGGTTCGGTGAACCGTTGCAACGGTTCGTTTCAGACAGCAACCGTAGCAACCGCCCAAGTGTTCGCGATAGTTTGCGTCAGCCGTTGCGCTGGGCGGTTCGAATCTGGATGGCGGAGCGGGTATGATCCACGGTAACCCATAGCCGTGAGACCCGGTTCAAAAAGAACCGAATCGGGTAGGGAACCCGAACCGAGCCCGAGCCCGGCACCGCGCCACCCTTTGTTCCCATTTTTCTCTATTTAAATACTTCAAACTTCCATTCCATGGCTAATGTGGGACTAAATGCTTTTAGCTACCTTTAGTCCCATTTTGGTTTTGAATTAGACAAACTTTAGACTTGAATATCTCATTCATTCGAAGTCGGAATTGAATATGTGAATATACTACGTTCATCCCCAATGGAAGGAGAGCACACTCCAACCATTATCCAATTGATTCAATCAATAGATCTCGCCGTAATTCAACTCAAAGATTCACATTTATTCTTCATATTTCCAATAATTCCCAACAATGAATGGTGATTCAAGGAATTGACACACAAAGAGACTGACTCTATAGTGAAAGGTACTTTAGAAAAGAAACTGCATCAGGATAGGTGAACTAGGTCTTGAACTTTCCATAGCGAAAGCTTTATCGGACTTACTGGTTAATCAGTGATCTAGGTCTTGAACTGTTAGCCGTTAGTGTAAGCCAAGTCAACAAGCTTCACACAGTAACTTTCCAAATCAACTTTGGTTCTCGGTTGTGTCTATTTTGGCGCTGAACATTCTTAGTTTCAGAGAGTATCTTTAGGGAATAACAGCCTCCGTAGAAATTCTCAAAGAGTTGACCCAACTCTATACTCACATAGGTGAACGTCCTATTAAGAGTAGTCTACTCTACTCCACTTGTTTAGTAACAAGATATAGGCATCATTTAAAGCGTTAAGTTTATCCTTAATCCACTTGTAGAAAGCACTTGTGTGCACCTTAGGAATGGATTGGAGTCAAGATCCTAAGTGCTTACTTGCTGGGTCAATCATAACTTTTTTTTCTCTGAACTTACTCCGTGGGATCTTCAGTCGCTAAGTGAGATTTCCAATAAGCTAACTCGGAAAGGTTTTTCTAGATCCCGAGCATTCCTTTTTTACCTCAAGCATATCAAGGGAAAATTTTAAGCTTGCGTAGCAGAATTAAACATTCTTAAAAGCACAATATGCAATCTACATTCAGAGTCAGAACGCAACCTATCGACAATAATGGAAGGGCGATGGACATCGAACCTAAATGATTATGCAACTTTGGAAACATCCAGGGGGAATGGTATAATTATTTGAATTTTTCATGAGCAAGCGACCCAAGTCTAGACCCAGAATTTCCCTCTTTATCTATCTGCTCCTTCTCTATCTCTTATAGTTCTCGGGAACCCATATCTCACGAGGGAGTGTTCCCGATCTCTTCCCAAAGAAAGGAAAGCAGAAGGGGCATCTGTTGTGTCAGTTTTTGACCTCCTCGAGATCATGACACGTGTCTAACCAGCGTCACATAAGCGAGTGACACCTGGTCACTTTCAGAACCTCTGAACAGGAGGCCTCATCAAAATTTACAAACTCCGAGCAATAGGGTAGCTAGAAGAAATAGATAAAATTGGACATAAGTATCCCTATTTTTAAAGTCAAATCTCCGTTTCAACTAGACAGTTACAGCTCGAGAACGGATCGATCATATCTACAGCTGGATGCAGACTACCAGATTAAGATAAACACTTGTTCAGCAAATTCAAATCAAGATGTTTGACTCTAACCACTTCTAAGATAAGCGGTTAAATGTGTAAAATTGTTAAACTCTACAATCTTATCCAACAGATACTACTTGTATAAATAACATGCCCTTCCAACATGAAAGGGGAGATGAATTCAACCCAGAAATCTTAGTGTGTGAGATTGGAGCGATAACTATTGTAACTTTTCGTGAATTATAGTGAAATCCCCTCTCTCTGTGGCTTTTCCCTCTTTGGTTTTTCATATAACTCTCGGTGTTTGTATTAGTTTGATTTCTCTAATTTCTTCATTAATTCCTCACATTTTGGTGCATGTATAAATTCCCTAGAAATTACCCACTACAATCATGTTCATAGCTAGGGCATTGATATAGGCAATGTATATGAAAATTTAATCTTGCTATTGTGTCAGTTTCTATTATATTACTTTTGTCCTTTATGTTAAGCCTTTCAATGTTAAGTTTTTTCTCATTCCTCAAGTTATTAATTGATTGCAACAATTGTAAAGATGGCTAGGTTGGAGATCGATAGGAGATACATAGCAATGCATCTAGAAATAAAAATCACTTGCTACAAGCTGAGAATGATAAGAGAAGCATAGGTTATGCCATGAATCTTCATGCTTCCATAGCTAGTAAATTCACTGGATCGAAAGATTGTGGGTAATAAGTTGAAAGATAAAATTAATATTGCTCAATAGAGAATACTAATTTAAATATGATTTTTTTTTTAGCTGTTTACAGGAGTGGTATGTGGTATCTAGCTCAATTAACTTGTTAAATTGGATTATTAACTTGTTGAAATCAATTGCCCTGTTGTCTTTCCTATCCAAATTAATATATTTTTAATTTAATTTTATTTCTCTATCTTTATTCATCTTTCAAATAAAGTTTTGAGTTAATACACATTTGATACTTAATAGGATAATAATCCTCATGAGCTTGACACTCTACTTATCACTTTATTACTTATAAATAATTGATGTACTTGTCAATTTGCAGATCTCAGAGGATAGGGTGTTATCAATCTAAAGCTCATGAATCATGCTCTTCTTGGAAAATGGATCTGGAAATTTCTTACAATCTTATTTGAATTTTGTAATGTGCACAGCTTGTAAAACTAGCGAGTAATTTTTACCTAGGTTAAAATTCATTTTGGAAATGAATTGATGTTGTTCCGAGTTGTAAATTGACAGACGCTGCCCATTTGAAGGCTAAAATATTTTTATGTTATCCAAAATGGTTGAAAATAAATGGAAGCCCTTTGACTGCAGAATGGAAGAAAACTCTGCAAATATTTCCCTCACTGCTTTGGATGGAAAGATTCGATTAATTTAATTCAAAGTTCTCATTGCCTGCCATGGATGAAAAGATTTGAACTGATGAGCTCACAAAAGAAAGAAATACAATACCGTATAATCAGCGATGCTCAATTGGCAAATTTTCTTTACACCACCCAGACATTAACCATTAATCATTAAACCATCCGCACCCCTACACACTCGTGTCCATTCTTCTTTGTTTAATAAAGATTTTCTTAATAAATGTTTGCCTCTTGTGAGATGATTTAGATTTTATTGATTTATTAAAAAGTTCAGATTTTGATTATAAATATAAAAAACTGGAAGTCACATCAAGTGCTATTTGTTGGATGTTAGGATCAATCTAACAACTAATCAATATCACCGATCTAATTGGTCGGGTCGGCAATATCAGGTGGGAGGTTTTCCGTTCAGGACGTTCCTTAATTACAGAACCACCTTTCAATTACCTTCCTTGGTTAAACACCAATTAGATTGGTACGAGTCAGTCTCAATATACTGAATATCAGTATAACCCTTGTATAAAGAAAATTAATTCACTTATACAGTACTTGGAGTGAGGTACGCTTATAGCGAATCTCCTTAAGATAATTACGTCCCCCGCTACGATGCTAACGGGTTGCTGGACGCTGGTCTCCCAAGATACAACATGCCTTCACGGTATTTGGATAGCACTACCAAATCACCGTATGGTCAAACCGTAGTTAACCAGTACCTTCACAGGATTATCAAAGCAGCAGGACTAAGACAAATTTCAGGGAGAATATTTGTCTTTACTTTGGAGGAACACCCACTGTAGAGAAAGGAGGAAGGTAGAAGAATATTCTTCTTTGGAAGTCACAGATTCAGACAACAATTCTATTAAAGACTCTGTTGAATTTTCTGAGCTTTCTTTCAAAACGAATTTCAGAATCTGTTGGAAGTCGCTACGAAATCCGAGTTGCAGAATTCTCACTTCCTATTGGAAGTCACTTCGAACTTGAGTTGCAGAGATCTCACTTCAGAATGCAAAAGAAGGAACTCGATTTCCTTTTCTGTATTGCTTATTGATTTCTGTGTTTGTATGTGTTTTATTTGAGAGAAATGGAGCGCTATTTAAAGCGCTTCAGGAGGGGTAAAACGTTTTGAACCCAACCGAACGGTTGCAACGGTTCATTCTGAACCATTGCAACGGTTTGTTTCAGATAACAACCGCCCAACTGTTTACGGCGATTTTCTGACAGCCGTTGTATTGAGTCGGATTCGGATTTGGATGGCGGAGCGAATATGATCCGTGGTAACCCATACCCCTGAGAGCCGGTTCAAAAAGAATCGGACCGGGTAGGGAACCCGAGCCCGACCCGACTCCGGCGCCTGCACCGCTAGCGGCGGGGGGCGCGCGCATGTGGGCATGGTTTCCCCCCAATCGCGCTCGAAAACTCCAAGTACCCAAAGGGCACACCCTTTATTCCCAATTTTTTCTATTTCAACAGTTTAAACTTTCATCCCATGGCCAATGTGGGACTAAATGCTTTTAGATACATTTAGTCCCCTTTGGCTTTGAATTAGGTAAACTTTAGACTCTAATATCTCATTCATTCGAAGTCAGAATTAAACATGTGAATATACCACGTTCATCCCCAATGGAAGGAGAGCACACTCCAACCAATATCCAATTAATTCTATCAACGGATCTCGCCGTAATTCAACTCAAAGATTCACATTTATTCTTCATATTACCCAACAATCTCCCACAATGAATGGATATTTAAGGAATTGATACACAAAGAGACTGACTTTATAGTGAAAGGTACTTTAAAAAAGAAACTGCATCAGGATAGGTGAACTAGGTCTTGAACCTTCCATAGCGAAAACTTTATCGGACTTACTGGCTAAACAGTGAACTAGGTCTTGAACTGTTAGCCGTTAATGTAAGCCAAGTCAACAAGTTTCACACAGTAACTTTCCAAATCAATTTTGGTTCTCGGTTGTTTCTATTTTGGCCTTGGATATTCTTAGTTTCAGATAGTATCTTTAGGGAATAACAGCCTCCATAGAAATTCCCAAAGAGCTGACCCTACTCTATACTCACATAGGCGATTGTCCTATTAAGAGTAGTATACTCTACTCCGCTTATTTAGTAACAAGATATAGGCATCATTAAAAGCGTTAAGCTTATCCTTAATACACTTGTAGAAAGCACTTGTGTGCACCTTAGGAATGGATTGGAGTCAAGCTCCTAAGTGCTTACTTGCTGGGTCAATCATAACTAGTTTTTTCTCTTGAACTTAGTCCGTGGGATCTTCAGTCGCTAAGTGAGATTTCCATTAAGCTGACTCGGAAAGGTTAGGCTTTTTGACCCATTCCCCTCGAGCGCAATTTATACGCTCTCCACTTAAACCTTTGGTAAGCGGATCCGCTAAATTATCTTTTGACGAGACAAAATCAATAGAGATAATTCCATTTGAGAGAAACTGCTTAATGGTATTATGTCTACGATGAATATGTCTAGACTTACCGTTGTATATAAAATTTTGTACCCTAGATATAGCTGCTTGATTATCACAGTGTATGCATATAGCGGGCACTGGCTTTTGCCATAATGGTACATCTTTCAAAAATTGTCGAAGCCATTCTGCTTCTTCTCCGGTCTTATCTAAGGCTATGAATTCTGATTCCATAGTGGAACGGGCAATACATGTTTGTTTGAAAGATTTTTAAGATACCGCTGTCCTCCTAGAGTAAATACGTATCCGCTAGTTGATTTTGATTCCTCAGAATTTGCAATCCAATTAGCATCACTGTATCCTTCAAGTACAGGTGGATACTGTCGATATCTCAAGGTATATTCCTTGGTATATGATACGTAACTCAATACTCGTAGTAGAGCAGTCCAATGATCATTACTAGGATTGCTAGTGTATCTGCTTAACTTGCTTACATCGTAAGCAATATCGGGTCTAGTGTAATTCATTAAATATATTAGACTTCTGATAATCTGAGAATACTCTAACTGGCGTACTCCAGTTCCTGTTTTCTTATGAAGGTGGATGTGCGGGAGAAAAGGATTTGTATTCTCTTTTATCTCATGATCTTTGAATCTTTCTATTATCTTATCCACGTAGTGAGATTTAGATAGACAGATTCCATCTGGTGTTCTCTTAATTTTAATTCCTAAAATTACATCAGCAACCCCCAGATCCTTCATGTCAAAACTGTTGGATAACATTCTTTAGTGGACTTAATAATTTCATTATTAGTCCCAAATATCAACATGTCGTCTACATAAAGACAAATAATGATACACTCATTTCCAACTGTTTTAGTGTAAACACACTTATCATATTCATTGATAGTGAATTCATCTTTGATCATGACACTATCAAATTTCTCATGCTATTATTTGGAGCCTACTTTAGACCGTATAAAGATTTTACCAATTTACACACTTTGTGTTCTTGGCTCTTGACTATAAATCCTTCAGGTTGCTCCATATATATTTCTTCATTTAATTCACCATTTAAGAATGCAGTCTTGACATCCATTTGATGGATATCTAAGTTATGTAGTATCGCAATTGCAAGCAACATCTGAATGGAGGTTATTCTTGTTACTGGTGAATAAGTATCGAAGTAGTCAAGTCCTTCGTTTTGTCGATAGCCCTTCGCTACTAATCTAGCCTTGTACTTTTGATAGATCCATCGGTTTTAATTTTCTTTTGAAAATCCACTTACACCCAATTGATTTACTGCCATGAGGCAATTTTGCCAATTCCCTAGTATGGATTCTATTTCGCTATTTATAGCTTCTTACACATTTATGCTTCTGGGGTAGACATAACCTCTTTAAATATTTGAGGCTCGCTTTCAATAGCATATGCCATGAAATCTGAACCAAAAGATTTTGAGATTCTAGATCTCTGACTTCTTCTTGGTTCAATTTTTGCATTAACAATCGGTTCCTCGGGGCTTTCGTCCTTGAACGTCATTTCATGTGTTCTTTTTTCAGAAGTCTTATCTGTTGGCCCAGAGGCCTTCCACTCTAGTTTTGATGATGATTAACTCATGTAGTTATGTTTACTAATAATCTTGTGATGTTTAGTTTCAGATACTTAACCAAGATATTAGTAGGTGATTAGCTTCAACAAAGGTGTTTTGGAGCTTCTCACATGGTGATTCAAGAGCCCGAGCATCAAAGTTCATATCTAGCACTCGTTGGAGTTAAGCTCGGTGAATCACATTTTAGATCGAGTCGACTTGGAGACGACGCTCTACAAGAAGACTTCGGTACACAATTTAGTTTTTATTTTAGATCCATTGTTAAAGACTAAATAGTGTGATATGCTCAAGTTCACAACACACACACTTGTTTCTAGTTTTCATGTTTATTGGTTTTCGGTTTTTGTTTAAACTGATCTTGGTTTTCATGAATAGATAGAATCAAAACAAGTTTACATCATTTAATGTATATTAGATTTGTTCTATATACATGCATGCTTCAACTACTTAGACAAACTTATTTTGATATGCCTATTCATGTATTTAGGGTTTGAATTTTTAACAAAACGTATTTTTGGATTTAAAGTCAAAAACATTGATATATACATATATATATCTTTCATGTATATTGGATTATATCTATATACTATATGCTTCAAGTTGTTTCAAATATCATGTTTTTGTATTTGGATGTGTTTTGGACAAAACGAATTTTCAATTCAAAAATCCAAGTTTTGGAAAATACGGATTTTGATTTTCGGCAAAATTTTCATAACACAAAAATGGTTCAAATTGTTCAAAATATGTGTTGAATTTTTTTCACACATGTTTGTCTATCAAAGTATTATATTAAAACTATTTTTGTGAATTTTTAGAAATTTTATGGGATTTATTTGGTAAATAATACCCAATTTTCAAGTCCTGATTTTCTGCCTTCCAGGCTCTGGCGGTTGACCGGACCGGTCGACCAGACCCAGAGTCGGTCGACCGGACCGGTCGACCGACGTGCACAAGGACGTGCACACAGGCCAGCCCTTTTGTATGACACGGAAAAGAAGGAGGTGTAAAATTCCCTTGAATCAGATGAAAAATTACAACAGACTAATCTTCCGGTTACAAGGGAGGGAGAATATTGAGTCTTAAATTCTCCCTTTGTTTAATGCTGGGTTCTTCGTGTGGCGGTGGAGAGTGAATCTTGTTCTCCGTTGACCAGATGACCGTCCTTCTGGGATCTCCTCTTTGGCCGGTAGAAAGAGTAACTCAGCTCTGTCTACCAAAACTCTCGAAGAGAAGGTAGGCGAAAGCTAGCTCGTACGCAGCGACCTTACTGAAGAGTTGATCTGCTTCTTTTCTCTCTGTGTCGCCCTCTTGTTGCCGATTGCCAGAAGTTTGAACCTTGATGCTGATCGCCCCCTCCCAAATCAAAAAAATTCTCTCTCTCTTCATAGTGACGGGGCTATTTATAGAGGTTTAGGGGGTGATCGTGCCCCTAAAAGTGTTCCACGATGAGGGCCAACTTTTCCGCTACATGGGCGGTGAGCGGCGCCATAATCGGGGTGGTTGTAACCGAGACGCGGGTCTGGACCCTAGCGCCTTGAGGTTGAGACGCGGGTTTGGACCCTAGCGCCTTGAGGTTGAGACGCGGTTTTGGACCCTACGCGTCTTGGTTCTGAGACGCGGGTTCGGACTCTCGCGTCTTGAGCTGAGATGCGGGTGTCGGGCCCGCGTGCCTTAATGCTGAGACGCGGGTTTGGACTTTCGCGTCTTGATTGTCACTTTTAGCCTTGCGTCTGGGTCTTGATCTCTGCGTTTTGGTGGCTTGTCTTGGTGATTTTTTAGACAGCCTACAGAACCCCCTCCAAAGTTTTCGATATTCCGCAGTTAACTGGGACGGATTTCGAAATACTTTGGATTCTAGCTGCATTTGCCTTCATGACTAGACTATTAATGCTCCAGGTTTGATCTATTCTGGAGTTGGTCTTCGTGAGTGTACTGTTGAACTCTTTGAAGCCACCAGAGTTGATCATGTTGAGTGTCTAGATACACAGTCTAAACCTCCCCGTTTGCTTTTAAGTCTGTCACGGGTGCGCTTTAAGTCAGGAGTGGTTGGTCGTCTTCTTGCGTCAGTGTACTGTTGAACTGATTTTGCAGAAGCAGGAGGCCGAACGCAGGTTCCTTTTTGAAAAGCGGAGACGAGACTGCTTTAAAGACGCGACTTCTTAGTGAGACGCGACCTTTTAGCAATGGAAACGCGACTGATCTTCATAAGGCAGACGCGATGTTCAGCTAAAGACGCGAATTTCGGAAAGACGCATCTTTTGAACATAGACGCGATTGTCTGGGCGCATTTATGGCGATGCTGATAGGGCATATCCATCGAAGAGACATGGCCGTCAGGTGCGAGTCCGTGCCACGTCATGATTGCTCTACCAGTTGGCCTGGGGAACCGACGGGATTTCGCCTTTTGGCGCGCGGATTTCCTGGCGCATTAAATGATCCGTGCCACGTGTCGAGCGACGATTCACTGCGAGTCGAGTCGTGGCGCATGGTCTTCTCTGTGCGTTAAAGTGATTTTGTTCCACGCGTCGAACAGAGATTCGCCGCAGAATCGTGGCGCATGATCTTCTCTGTGCGTTAAAGTGATTTTGTTCCACGCGTCGAACAGAGATTCGCCGCAGAATTCATCGGGCCATACGCTGCGTATCTTCGCGAATCCTTGTGCCTATAAAAGGCCACAGTTGGGAAGATTCCTCTTCTTCTCCGAACGCACTCGCTGATAGAATTAAGAAAGAGAATTTTCCTTTTCCGTTCATCTGTTTAAACTTGGATCGAATTAGCAATGGTACCCAAGACCAAGCCGACTGCTTCTTCTTCAAAGGCGACCGTCGCCGAGGCCCGGAGGGGCAGCTCCTCCTCTGCGCAGGATATTGTTCTCCAAGGTGTCCAAGGTAACTGCCTTTAGGCGTGAATTTCGCCATTAAAGGAAGTTCAAAGAACCCTTAAGAACACACAATTTAAATCGTGTTTGATTCCCAGACGCAGTCTTTGGGTTGATAACCGAGGCGTGGGTTTGATGACCCGGTGCCATTAGGTCCTGCTTTTTGGATTCTTCACTTAGAATATTTCTAATTGTGAAGAGTTCAGACGCGGACTTGGTTCACAGAACCGCGGATTTTGATCCTTGCGTTCTGTTTCATTCAGCTGCTGATTTTTTGATGAATCTGGCGTCCGAGTTCAGGCACTTAGATGTCTGGGATGTGAAAGAAGGGAGTTACTCTTCTTAACTTCTGGCGATTATGTGATGGAAGGGTTAAGGTGGATAACTCCCTTCTTTTCGCACCCCAGAAGTGACATCAAGGAGAATGT